>WNGS01166226.1:15284650-15297502 GCA_020271785.1 Procambarus virginalis | reverse complement strand
GTTACATCTAAGAAAATGGTGAATCTTGCGTGGCCTTTTCACCCTCGTAATAACTACAGCAAATGTCTTCCATATACGTTAAAATATTGATTGTAACCGTGATATATATATATATATATATATATATAATATATATATATATATATATATATATATATATATATATATATATGTGTGCTTCAGACTACAGTTTGGACCTATTGTCTTGTGTATGACCCTCTGTGTTGTGTGTCTGTGAATACCAGCATTATCCTCACTTTAATAAGACCTAATTGAAATCCTCAGATTAGGCAAAATTGTAAATAGTTTTGTCAATAAAGATGTTAGTAATAATGATGACGGTGTACGCTAGATAAATGGTTAGAGAGAGGAGACGCCATTTATTTCAGAGGTCTTGTGGGTTCCCTTCTTATTGTTCCAGCACTTAAACGGTGGGATTGTAATGGTCAGTTTCTATAACTACTTCCTGACTGTAACGACTCTGCGTCAGTCCTCGATGTTGTCCGTAAGTACTCCATCAATGTTTGCCCCGTCACTGCTTGCGTAAGTACCCCCCATGTTTGCGTCACTGCTTATGTAAGTACCCCCAATGTTTGCGTCGCTGCCTGTAATACCTCCCAATGTGTGCGTCACTGCTTATGTAAATACCCCCACTGTTTGCGTCACTGCTTATGTAGTACCCCCATGTTGCGTCACTGCTTATGTAGTACCCAATGTTTGCGTCACTGCTTACGTAAGAAGTACTCCAATATTTGCGTCACTGCTTGCGTAAGTACCCAATGTTTGCGTTACCGCTTGCGTAAGTACCCCAATGTTTGCGTCACTGCTTGCGTAAGTACCCTAATGTTTGCGTCACTGCTTGCGTAAGTACCCAATGTTTGCATCACTGCTTGCGTAAGTACCCCAATGTTTGCGTCACTGCTTGCGTAAGTACCCCAATGTTTGCGTCACTGCTTGCGTAAGTACCCCAATGTTTGCGTCACTGCTTGCGTAAATACTCCAATGTTTGCGTCACTGCTTACGTAAGTACCCAATGTTTGCGTCACTGCTTGCGTAAGTACCCCAATGTTTGCGTCACTGCTTATGTAAGTACTCCAATGTTTGCGTCACTGCTTGCGTAAGTACCCCAATGTTTGCGTCACTGCTTATGTAAGTACTCCAATGTTTGCGTCACTGCTTGTGTAAGTACTCCAATGTTTGCGTCACTGCTGCGTAAGTACTCCACTGTTTGCGTCACTGCTTGCGTAAGTACTCCAATGTTTGCGTCACTGCTTGCGTAAGTACTCCAATGTTTGCGTCACTGCTTGCGTAAGTACCCCCCAATGTTTGCGTCACTGGTTGCGTAAGTACCCCCCAATGTTTGCGTCACTGGTTGCGTAAGTACCCCCATGTTTGCGTCACTGCTTGCGTAAGTACTCCAATGTTTGCGTCGCTGCTTGCGTAAGTACCCCCAATGTTTGCGTCACTGGTTACGTAAGTATCCCAATGTTTGCGTCACTGCTTGCGTAAGTATCCCAATGTTTGCGTCACTGCTTGCGTAAGTACCCCAATGTTTGCGTCACTGCTTGCGTAAGTATCCCAATGTTTGCGTCACTGCTTGCGTAAGTACCCCAATGTTTGCGTCACTGCTTGCGTAAGTACCCCAATGTTTGCGTCACTACTTGCGTAAGTACAAGGTAACCTTCCAGGATTCCACTGTCCAGGATTCGATATTTTTGTTTGCGCAACTATTTACGAAACCTTTACATCTTTCCTTATTCATGGCATCTTACATTTATTAATCAGTTTACGAGCTTCGAAACTTCACAACCCAAGAATATTATTGAAATAAACACTTTCTTATCGCCTCGGAGCTCATCAAATGTTTAAATGAATCTAAACTATGCCCCCAAGACTAAGGAAAGATGCACAGGTTCCGCTAGTGGCCACGTAAATGTTTAATGAATCCTGATATAAAGTGGAAGTGAATGATTAAGTCATAGATTCGATCATTCTGATTGATCAATGCAGAAATGTACACACAGAAATCACAGTAGCGTGATGCATCAAATGAACCAATCCACAAGGGCCGTGTCGAGGATTCGAACCTAGGGAGGGAATTGTGCATGGTGCACAATGGGGGGTGCACAATGGGGGAAACTACGTAAAACCCTGGTTTGTGTCTCGGAGAGACTGCAGGATCCGTTGGTAAATCAGGAGGATTTCCAGGTTGCAATTCTTTTGACCATGTCGTAGCTTAGTCGATTAAGGCAGCGTCTGGGATCCTCTCGGACGTAGGTTCGAACCCTCGTCACGGCCCTTGTGGATTTGTTCAATGCAGAAATGTGTTTTGCGTCCTACGTCGAGACGCAGGACGCAGATCAGCTGTACTTCTCTAATAGTGACATTAGTGTAGGCAACAGATTGTTTTAGTCTTATGACTCTGAGTAGAGAATTTGCTTACCTACTGAGGAAGCTTTGAACGCGATTAGTTGCCCGATATATGCAATATAAACTCATTTGTCATTGATGAGAAATGCGTTGTAAAATTTACCTATCCCATACAATGTAATAATGCTACGCTTAGAATAGTGAACTAAGTATTTTGTGCATTTTTTGCTAAACACATTCCGTGTAAGCCACTAATTAACGACAGAAAATTTAGGTTTATACAGTTTTTTCAATGTGAGATCTCGCTTGACTTGAGTATGAGGCAGTGTGAGATACTGGGACTCATAAGAGGCAGCCTACGACGCTGGGACTCATATGAGGCAGCCTACGACACTGGGACTCATAAGAAGCAGCCTACGACGCTGGGACTCATAAGAGGCAAGGAGTGAAGCAAGACACTAAGACTCACACAAGGCAGGGAATGAGGCATTTAACCGTTGAGGGCAAGACAGACAGACAGTGACGGGGGAGACTTGGGGTGCATTTGGGAGCGGGTGGGAGAGAGAGAGAGAGAGAGAGAGAGAGAGAGAGAGAGAGAGAGAGAGAGAGAGAGAGAGAGAGAGAGAGGTCGCCTGGGAGATAAGATTAGTTGAAGAGGTGCGTGGGAGCATACCCTGAGAGGGAAGAAGGGAAAGCCTGAGGGGCAGTGATGCTCGAACAACTAGAGATTCCACTTTAAGATCAAAAGCAAAACGTTTCCAACAATTATAGAGGATCTACTCCCGGTGGAAATTGACTGCAACGGGATTTGCAAGCACAGATAGCAACAGATGAAAGCATTACGTCCATCGATGATTCGCGAGTCGCCAGAATCTCTTGTCACTACATCTGCATGATTGGAAACACGTGATACAAGCTACATATTTTTCCAGAGGCAATTAGATCTTACCCGAAAGTCCCGTAAGATATCGGGGATGGAATGATAACGTCTCCATTCTTTTCTTACCGCTTGCTATCATGTTCAAAACACTTCAGATGTAATTTTTATGTAAATTACATTTTACATTTCCATTACATGTAAGCCACCGACTCTCGTTTGTCTCACGTGTTGCCGTTTTTTTTTTTCAAAAACAAAAATCATGTCGTGATCCTTTTCAATTTTATCTTTCTGTGCCGATAAGCGGGCAGGATCGTCCCAGCATCCGGCCGTCCTGCTCCCAAGATGCTCACACAGATCTCGTCACTGTCATCTCATTGTGAGTACAGAACTGGCTAATGATATTTACTCCATGCAAGAATGTTGATGATTAAGATTCACATCAACTATTTATGTGTCTCATTCACAGGTCACATCAATCACATCCGGGACGTTGCGGGCCTCGACCATGTTGGTGTGGGTGCTGACTTCGACGGCATCAATAAGTAAGTTTTCACAACCCGTCCTCGCAAATTCGTATAGTCAATATTGACTTATTAAATACGTGCATAGGTGATATACTAAACATAATAGTTTACCTTGAAAAGCTTCATAGAAAACACCGGCCTTACCTAACCTTGTTAGTATAAGATAAGCATCTTCTTGCTTCGTAATTACAATTATTACTTAACCTATACCTATAATAGGTTAAGTAACAATTGTAATTACGCAGCTATAAGATGCTTATCTTAACATACTAACAAGATTAGGTAAGGTCGGTGTTTTCTATGAAGCTTTTCAAGGTAAACTATTATGTTTAGAATGTCACCTATGCACGTATTTAATAAGTCAATATTGACTATACGAATTTGCGAGGACGGGTTGCAGTTTTCACAACCTGTTCTTCATCACTGTTACGCCTGTATGACTACGCCTGTAGTAATAAAAAGGTCCCATTGCATAACTACAATTACCGGGCAACATGATGTATTTGGGACTCATTCCGTGGGACTCAAACTCATTCATGTACGTGAATGAGTTTGAGTGGATATAAATAGCAGCTGCCACGAATGAGTCAATAGATCTTCTGTAGTTTAATTCATATATTGTTGTGTATTAATATCACTTTCATACTTTAAACTAGTATTGTTTACTAGTTGTTTACAGAGAGGTTCTTAGACGGGAATAACAGCCATCTGTAAATAAGAATATTGGACTCAGATTACCTCAAGATAAACCAACTAGGGCGTCACACATTCTGATCCAGATACGCGAGGCTCTGCGTGGGTGCCTGTAACGAGCCTTGAACCTGAGTAGGAAAAGGTCAGGTTGGGGTGAAAGGTCAGGTTGGGGGTGAAAGGTCAGATTGGGTAAGCAAAGATGCCAAAATATAACATTTACACATGCATTTTACGTGTGTAAATGTTATATTAGAGTTAGCATTTACACATGCACGCACAAGATCAATATTTCTACGCCACATTCACAAGCAATTCAGACCAAGTCCAGCTTCGGGCACCCTCTGCAAGCCTCTCAAACCACACGGCTATTATCGCATTACGACACTAGAGTTACCTTTCTGGCCATGCTGGGAGGAAGAGAAGACATGGAAGAGGAGAAGAGGGAGAAGGGGAACAGGAGGAGATAAGAGGGAAGAAGCTGAGAAGGACAAAGTAAAGGAGAACAGCAAGGAGAAGGAGAGTGAAGAGGAGGAGAATCTTATGCATAGGATAATGAGGACAATTATTACGCCATTTAGAGAGAGCTTTGAGACAGCATCAACCGCTAGTAATGCCACAGTGCCAGGCACGGCAGGTACGGTGCCAGGCACGGCAGGTACGGTGCCAGGCACGGCAGGTACGGTGCCAGGCACGGCAGGTACGGTGCCAGGCCAGGCACGGCAGGTACGGTGCCAGGCCAGGCACGGCAGGTACGGTGCCAGACACGGCAGTGAGGGTGCCAGGCACGGCAGGTACGGTGCCAGGCACGGCAGTGAGGGTGTGGAGGTGCTCCTCAAGTGTGTCTCCTCTCGCTGCTGCCTCTGGGCTAGACCCAACTTTGCACGGTGATTACTGTGGGGTACGTGCCCAACGTGACACAGCCGGGTTCCGCATAGGGTAAAAAAAAATAATAATAAAATCTCTGATGGTAAAAATATTAATGCAAATATCTGGAATACAGGAATACAAAAATTTGATTAAACAATGAAACATAATCGCGGAAGAGGAACATTCACTCTCGAAAGAGGCTGAAAAAATGAGCTGCAGTGTGTGTATATATGTGTGTATATATATATATATATATATATATATATATATATATATATATATATATATATATATATATATATATATATATATATATATATCATGTCAACCTCAACCTCACAATCACCTTCAACCTCATGTCACTACGGACCCTCACAACGATCTTCCTCATATTTTCATCTCTGTTCTCTAACAGCAAGCTGATGGGGTCGTATTCCCACTGCTATTGTGTCGTTGAGGAAAAATGCGAGACCGCCTAACGACCACTTGCCAGTCGTAGCCGCAAACTCTTTCTTTGTGGCTCAGGACATTATCATAACAAACGTCTAACAACGATCTGAAGGAAGGAAGGCAGTTTACGGGCTCACCATGGCCCGTGCTGCTTGCAACTTTCTGTTCCAGATAGCGAATCTTAAACAACAACGATCTGAATCTCAGGGAATGGAAGCCTTATTGAGGGGAGGAAGGCTTCGTGGTACCTCTTATCCAAGAGTGATTCAAGNTCCCCTCCCAATCTCCAATAAATACATTGAGACACAGCAAGAATGAACATCATTCTGAGTTCAACATTTGAGTGGTTATTCTTCCTCTCTGCGTGTACTTCGTCAGGTCTGATGGAGGTCTACAACTCAGGACGGATAGCCAGTCTGTGGGCGTAGAGGGCGGTCATCTGATGGGCGCCAGCCTCTCTGTACTCAGGATGTACTACGATCTTGGCATCCGCTACCTCACCCTCACCCACACCTGCAATACTCCATGGTAATCTACCTCATAGTAACACACCTGTAATACTCATGATAATTTACCTCATAGTAACACACCTGTAATACTCATGGTAATCTACCTCATAGTAACACACCTGTAATACTCATGGTAATCTACCTCATAGGAACACACCTGTAATACTCATGGTACTCTACCTCATAGTAACACACCTGCAATACCCCATGGTAGTCTAGCTCATAGTAACACACCTGCAACACATATGTATAATGCCATCTTAGTATTTTTCAGTTGCATGTTTTAAAGCCATTAATGTAGTGCCACATGGGCCAACATGAGCCCAATATGGCCCATGGTGGTTATTTAAGTGACTCCTGGTTAGGGTTAGGTATGGTGACCCCGGGCCAGGTATGGTGACCCCGGGCCAGGTATGGTGACCCCCGGGCCAGGTATGGTGACCCCCGGGCCAGGTATGGTGACCCCGGGCCAGGTATGGTGACCCCGGGCCAGGTATGGTGACCCCCGGGCCAGGTATGGTGACCCCCGGGCCAGGTTATGGTGACCCCCGGGCCAGGTATGGTGACCCCCGGGCCAGGTATGGTGACCCCCCGGGGCCAGGTAATGACCCAACAACCACACAACAGCTGGTCAAACACAGACAAACACCCAACCTAACCACGACTAGTTTGCAACGTTAATAATAACCTTGTTTCAACGTTTATAGCAACCTAACTACAGTCAAAAAGCAACGTTGTGTGGTTGTTAGGACGCAACTATGTCACAAACACCTCTTAACTATCAAACTATCATTTGTTAACTATCTTTAAATGTTCGCATGGAGATATAATTAAGCACTGTTCAGTTCATCCAGAATTGTAACAATTTGTACAAGTTGTAACTAATAAAGTTTCTATTTACTGTTAAAATGCAAAAAGAATGTCTGTTTTTTTGCAGACAGCAAAAAGCTCTTGATATGCAGCTTAGTTTGGTCTGAACACGCACAGGGAGGAAGACTGGTGGACACTTCTGGGGCTGGTTCGAGGTCTTTTGTGTGTGTGATATCTGTGAAGATTTTTTTTTGTTGCATGTGACTGACTACGAAGTCATTGAGCTGATACGCTATCTATCTACTTGCACTTGTCGGTAGAAAGGCAGCCGGTAGCTTCTTGCAGGACCGGCGTTTGATCTCCGATGGTCCAAGTGGTTGTGGTTACCGCTTCTTTGCTACGTCCTCGTATCCCAGATTCTTGTCCTCGTATCTCAGCTCCTTGTCTTCGTATCCCAGCTCCTTGTCCTCGTATCCCAGCTCCTTGTCCTCGTATCCCAGCTCCTTGTCCTCGTATCCCAGCCCTTGTCCTCGTATACCAGCTCCTTCTCCTCGTATACCAGCTCCTTGTCCTCGTATGCTCCTTGTCTCGTATCCCAGCTCCTTGTACTCGTATCCCAGCTCCTTGTACTCGTATCCCAGCTCTTTGTCCTCGTATACCAGCTCCTTGTACTCGTATCCCAGCTCCTTGTCCTCGTATACCAGCTCCTTCTCCTCGTATCCCAGATCCTTGTCTTTGTATCCCAGCACCTGGCCCTCATATCCCTCCCAAGTGATAAACTATCCAGCCAGTCTGGCTCTTGTATCCTCATTAACACCTTGCCTGAAGCAAGTACGTATTCACCACAACTAAGTTAATATACTAAGCTTATCCAGGGACTAAGTTAAAGAAGCTGATACACGCGCCTGTTAAAGTAGGTTACGCTCGCTCCGGGTGCTTGAGTTAGAATCAATGCTCGTTACAGGGGGGAGGGGGGTTCAAGGTTATTGGATATTCTGCTCACTCCTAGGATTAAATATGCTACCTGAAGGGACCCATATGATCCTAACTCCATGACGTTACCTCAACGTCACAGTTGTACTATTTGTAACCTTGTTACAACTTTGTCACGACATAGTTACCACGTGGTCACGTTAAAAAACGTAATGGGGTTTTATGTTGTGTTCTGGGTTTAAGAATGTAGTTGTTCAACATTGAAGGTTCAAGAGGCTGGTCCCAGCTTGTGTTAAGAGAGGACCTGGACGAATCACAGAGAAGGTTTAAAAGCAAATTAAGCTTGAGTTAAAGAGGAAATGCTGGTTACAGGATCAATAAAGATCCTAGGCTCACTGTATGACACGATGAGCTAAATATTGTTTAATCTTATCTACACTGGTTTTGTCCAGGAGGTTTTGTCCAGACAGCTTTCTTTAGGGCGGCCGTAGGGGTGTCTGGCCGAGCCGTGTGTGTGGACACAGGTGTGTAACTGAGACGCAGGTGTGTGGCCAAGACCCAGGTGTGTGTTTAGACGCAGTTGTGTGGGAGAGAAGAAGGCGAAGGAGTCTTTGTATATACCGTTAAAGTCTCCATTACCCAGGCCAGCGCGAAGTGGTCATTAACCTAAGTGTTATGACCAGGCTGTGGACCCTTTGGTCCGGTCCGGACACCTGCTTTTACCTTATGACCGCCCTCACCACCTGAGCACAAAAATTCTTATTTCCTCGGCCAAAATTGTGAAGCCTTCAAATGACCAGCATATAAATAGACTCCTTCCTCGCGTAGAAAGATAATATTTTAAAAACTCTCGTCTGAGACCAAGTGGAGATATTCCAAGTTATTTTCTTGAATAATTATACTATTTGTAACCTTGTTACAACTTTGTAACGACGTAGTTAAGATGTGGTTACGTTAAAAAAAACGTAATGACGTTTTATGTTGTGTTCTGGGTTTAAGAATGTACTTGTTGAACATTAAAGGATCAACAGGCTGCTCCCAGCTCATGCAACAATGACACGATGTATTTAAAGAATGTAGTAAAAATAAATAATAAAAAAGGTATCTTAGATATTAATAGTTACAAATTACAGTTCACCTTATCTCCTCACAATACATTAAACAAAATACAGGCTTTAATTGAAAAAGTTAAATTGGTAGAAATATTACTTAAAATTATGGTAACTGGAACACAGAGAGTATGTGTTATGGGGGGGAGGGGAGATGGATGTTGGATAATCCAGCCTCTCAGGGATTAATCCACCAGACCTCTCTTGCTTTACATAACCAATCCGCTGTGGGATTAGATAACCAACGCTCTGTTGGAACAGATAACCAAATCCCCAGCAGGAATATAAACAACTGGACTAGTGTTGGCTCCGCCACAGCACTAACGCAAGGCGCCTCACCGTCACCAGGAAATGATGGTGAGAAAAGTGATCACCATCACTTTTCACTGGGCTTCGTAACTTATTTACAAGCTGGAGTGGCTCTCTGGCCTTCATCACCCTTCAAAAATTAGAGAGGGACTTGTGGAGTTTGTTCATGATTAGTGCTGACAAGTTCACCCTTGATCAGTATATCCACAAGAGCCATTGTGTGAAATAATTTTAGGATACATTTAGACGTAATACCAAAGGGAAAATGGTTATTTACCGGGTTCCAACGGGTTATAGAACCGGTTCCGTACATGTCGTAGAGATGTGACTGCCACGTCGTAACCCCGGAATTGTAGCTCTCTTAAATAAAGAGGTCCGCGTCGTAAATAAAGAGGTCCGCGTCGTAAACAAAGAGGTTCGCGTCTTTAATGAAGAGATCGAGTGTTTAGAGGAAAGTAAACACAGTAAAATATAAACATCGATTCTTGCAGGAAACTTTCCCGCGGTGGGGAAGAAAAGGGGGAAAATAATATTTCCCTAACCAGCGAGGAGAAAGTGAAAGCAATGTGTACATTTTTCCCTTCTCAACAAAAGCAATGTTCTATATGAAGTTAAGAGGAGAGAGAGAGGGACAGAGAGAGAGGGACAGAGAGAGGGACAGACAGAGAGACACACAGAGAATCTTGACAAAGAGCCTTCACAAACAATCTTGTCGAATGAGCTAAGAATGAGTGCCAACCAAGTACTCACGCCACTACACTTCACTACACCACCAACTCTCTTCTCACTGGCACCCCGACGAGCATACGAAGTCACTTGTCTAATAATACCAATGAACAGTTCAAGAAACTGTTCTTCCCTCTCCATTGACTCAACAGACCCGAAGGCCTACAAGTTGCAATCGTGTCAACATTGCAACATATGGCTATTAATGTTTATTAAGATGATGATGCCCCTGGCACTCCCAGACACGTGTCCGCCCTGGGCATCAATGGGTATGGCAACTCTCCCAACCCCAAATATGTGACATGGCAAGAGACAATGTTTTAGCGTAAACTGGACCCCTTACCAGCCAATTCCACTTTTGAACTGGTATACGCAACTTTAACTGTATGTGTGGTACCTGCTTCTTTTAACAATATGCCAACCACACCTTCTGTATGACAACCTCAACAACTAACTGTATGACAACCTCCAGAAAGCCATCATACCACAATTTACAATGCACAAATCCCCTCCCCTCTCCTCCTGACAACATTAAATCCGGCTAGATACACACTCCCATGGTTACCTCTCCAATGTTTCCATGGTTACCTCTCCCATGTTTCCATGGTTACCTCTCCAATGTTTCCATGGTTACCTCTCCCATGTTTCCATGGTTACCTCTCCCATGGTTTCCATGGTTACCTCTCCAGGTGGGGAGGGAAAAATTGCCGCCACGCGCTGCTATAAATGTCAATTCTCTCCCTATTTCCTCTGCCTCCCTATTCCCTCCCTCTCCCTATTTCCCTATTCTGCCCTCACAGTTAAAAATGCAATCTATTAAATTTGCTAATTTGTTAGCAGTAATTTGCTAACATTATTGATACATTTTCACAGGGCGCTCACACTAAAGGAGGCAATCACCCTATCTCATCCTGCAGAGATCAGTCTTATTGCAAGATGTGTGAGTGCAGGACGTGCGGTTATTGCGTGTGGGACGAGCGGTTATTGCGTGTGGGACGAGCGGTTATTGCGTGTGGGACGAGCGGTTAACGTATGCAACACCAAGCGGTTTACGTGGGCAAGACGAGCGGTTAACGTGTGCAACACGAGCGGTTAACGTGTGCAACACAAGTGGTTAACGTGTGCAACACGAGCGGTTAACGTGTGCAACACAAGTGGTTAACGTGTGCAACACGAGCGGTTAACGTGTGCAACACACCATTCACCACTTGCTCAGTATATTCACACCGAGAAGCGGAGACCAACACGCATACATGCTTCATACATACGGATGCATACCTCTCCTTGAATCATATGTATTTTTAGCAACAAGAATCATATGTATCTTAGCAACAAATTGCAACAGATTAATTCTGTCCTTTTCATTTTACTTTATTGATTTCTGTTAATTTTCTTAATTTTTACTTGATTTTTGTCGTTTTTTAATATTTTAGAGAGCAAAAATTTATGGTAAACGCAAAATCTCGAAAAGACACCATTTTCCTCCTAAACATCTACTCCAAAAGGCTTAATTATACATCTCTGACTTGTATATATCATACAATGTATAGAATCACACAAAATACCTTTATTATGTATAAGCAAAACTCATGGAAAGAGGAGTGAGTGTCTGAAGGACGCAGACTTGACGGTTCTTTGACCTATTTTTAGGTCAATAGGTAAACGAAATATTGATTTTTTTTAGGAAATAGGAAAATTTTCAAAGGTGACTCTGCTGGTCACTAAAGCAAAGTTTGTGTGGTGGGAATAATATCCATGCTTTATACTTTTTCAGGCACAAGCAATTAGGAAAAAAAGTCTAAAAAACATTGTTTTTCATTATTTTCAATGATGGAGCAGGTATGCTTACAGGAATAACTCACTTGCTAGCCAAAATACTTCATTTATGTGTGGTCAATGACAAACTAGGAGAGCATTGACCATGGACTAACAAACTAGGGGAGCATTGACCATGGACTAACAAACTAGGGGAGCATTGACCATGGATTTATACACTAAAAAAGCACTCACAAAACCGCTTACTATCAGGGAATTACTTCTTACGTCACTAGCATAACAACCACGTCACTAACAACCACGTCACTAACAACCATGTCACTAACAACCATGTCACTAACAACCATGTCACTAACAAACACGTCACTAACAACCATGTCACTAACAACCACGTCACTAACAACCATGTCCCTAACAACCATGTCACTAACAACCATGTCACTAACAACCATGTCACTAACAAACACGTCACTAACAACCATGTCACTAACAACACAACCATTCCGGCAGGGCAGACTCCTCTCTCGCGGACTCTCCTGGCAACCATGAAGAAAACTTCGGCCTGAACGACTTCGGGGCGGTGAGTATACTCTTGAGACACATATTATTGTGTTACATGTATCCATATGTATGTACGTAGAGTACATAGTATGTATAAATTGATGTATATAAGGCGGATGGTAAGATACCTTCAGAAAAAATGTTCTATGAATACTGGCAGCACTCCATACATTACACACAGAAATCACAACAGGTGATGCATCAAATGAACAAATCCACAAGGGTCGTGACGAGGGTTCTCTCCGACGTAAGTTCGAACCCACGTCACGGCCCTTGTGGAAGTGTTAACTCTATACATCAGTTCAACAGGTAACATTCCACTCTTAATCTGTCGC
>WNGS01166226.1:15258888-15275081 GCA_020271785.1 Procambarus virginalis | reverse complement strand
CCCCGTAGTGATGGTATGAGGGCCCAATGGTGTCAGGGGCCCCCGTAGTGATGGTATCAGGGCCCAATGGTGTCAGGGGGCCCCCCCTAGTGATGGTGTCAGGAGCCCATTGGTGATGGACGGGTGAATCGGTGAATGTTAAATGGTAAAGAGGAGATTAATAGTTTTTGTACATAATCCTTTGGAAGTCTAAGGGACGGGAGAGTGTGAGAGTTGATGATATGGTAGTGTATATGACAGTGTATGACCTCAGTGTATGACATCACCGGTGGCCTTCTGTGGCCTTGTTTAACGACCCATTAACGTGTAGTGATTCCATGGGGGTGTCAACACGTGTAAACATCTCTCTGAAACGTCACAACATCTTCCAGATGCGTGTAAGAATTGTTTCTTCAGTGAATAGAGGGGGAAGTTAAGCAGAAGAGGGGAGATTTGTGGGGTTTGAGTGAGTGAGAGGGTGGGAAGGGGAGATATGCGAGAGGGATGGAGGGGGATGGAAGGAGAACTTGATGAAGGTTGATGAGATAGAAGGGCAATCTCTCATGACTCCAGTTAGCACAAACTCAATAAAGCTTCTTTTAGACACCAGGAGCTGGCCAGGAATTTTGGTAGGAGGTAGGAAGTAGAGGAGAAAGGAAGAGGGGAAGAGGAGGTGCAGGACGAAAAAAGGGGAAGGAAAGGACTGTTGATACATGGATGAAGAGGTGGGCCACACTGGCCAAGAACTCAAGCCACCATGAGAATCTTGTTGAAGTCCTGGCAAGGGAAGGTGCGTAATCCCTGGTTAATTAACCTCCCTGGTAATTACCTCAGGTAAAAATACCTGCGCTCTGGCAGCTCATACTCTCGCGTTCCCACACCTACACCCCCACTACACCCTGTCCACACCACCTACACTCCATCCACACCACCTACAATCCATCCACACCACCTACACCTCTCTTCACTCCATCCACACCACCTACACTCCATCCACCACCACCTACCACTCCCTCTACACTCATCCACACCACCTACACCCCCTCTACACTCATTCACACCACCTACACCCATCTACATTCCATCCACCCCACCTACACCCCTCTACACTTCATCCACACCACCTACACCTCTCTTCACTCCATCCACACCACCTACACTCCCCTCTACATTCCAGTCCACACCACCTACACCTCTCTTCACTCCATCCACACCACCTGCACCCCTCTACACTGCATCCACACCACCTACACCCTGGTCTACACTCCATCCCACCACCTACCACCCTGTCTACACTCCATCCACACCACCTACACTCCATCCAACACCACCAAAACCCCCTCTACACTCCATCCACACCACCCACACCCCCTCTACACTCCATTCACACCACGCTACACCCATCTACACCCTCACCCACCCCGCACACCACCAACTGTGTGACGTCACACAGAGGATACATCAAGCCACATAAATACATAGTTAATACAGAACACATAATGTATTACATCAATGGAACAACTTAATAATTCACTGCGGGTGCTTAATATTGTCTCGTGAAAATGGTGTAAATAAACTTTGATCAAAGTATTGGGTGAAATTGGACTTACATTTCAAGTTCGAGTATTTATCTCCTGCTTAAAAGCCTCGTTCACGCTCGCTGCTTCTAGAAACATCTGGTAGTTCATTGGTCACAAGTCGTTCGCTTGAATAGTACACCGTATTTTGACGTTTCAGACTGATAAGCCTCCACTTGTCTTGTACCCCCTTCCCCCTGGGTGTTAAGAGAGGGTTCAGAGCCTGGCATGGCACCCCTCCCCTGGTGTTAAGAGTGGTTCAGAGCCTGGCATGGCACCCCTCCCCTGGTGTTAAGAGGGGGTTCAGAGCCTGGCACCCCTCCCCTGGTGGTTAAGAGGGGGTTCAGAGCCTGGTATGGCAATTCCTCCCCTTGTGTTAAGAGGGGGTTCAGAGCCTGGTATGGCAATTCTCCCCTGGTGTTAAGAGGGGGTTCAGAGCCTGGCACCCCTCCCCTGGTGTTAAGAGGGGGTTCAGAGCCTGGTATGGCAATTCTCCCCTGGTGTTAATAGGGGGTTCAGAGCCTAGCATGGCACCCCTCCCCTGGTGTTAAGAGTGGTTCAGAGCCTGCATGGCACCCTCCCCTGGGTGTTAAGAGGGGGTTCAAGAGCCTGCATGGCACCCCGCCCTTGGTGTTAAGGGGGGGTTCAGAGCCTGGCATGGCACCCCTCCCCCTGGTGTTAAGAGGGGGTTCAGAGCCTGGCACCCCTCACTGCAGATCAATACTCACCTCAGTCATCTGAAACTCCCCCTCATAATAATCACTAGCTCTACCTGCCTTTTTAACTGGCAGGCGTTCACTGTGCCATAGAGACCTCCAACGTTCTCTATGCCACATATACCAGGCAGGTGTAGGTGACTGTGTAGCCCCACTATTCTATAGCCACCTTCACCTGCGTGTCTCACCTAGGCCCCCTAGGCTCCTGGACGGAAGACAAGCTGACGTCCCCTTGACAGCAGAAGATAAACTGACGTTCCCTTGACAGATGGAAGACATGCTGACGTCCCCTTGACAGACGGAAGACAAGCTGACGTCCCTTTGACAGATGGAAGACAAGCTGACGTTCCCTTGACAGATGGAAGACAAGCTGACGTCCCCTTGACAGACGGAAGACAAGCTGACGTCCCTTGACAGACGGAAGACAAGCTGACGTCCCCTTGACAGACTGAAGACAAGCTGACGTCCCCTTGACAGATGGAAGACAAGCTGACGTTCCCTTGACAGATGAAGACAAGCTGACGTCCCCTTGACAGATGGAAGATAAGCTGACGTCCCCTTGACAGATGGAGACAAGCTGACGTCCCCTTGACAGACGGAAGACAAGCTGACGTCCCCTTGACAGATGGAAGACAAGCTGACGTTCCCTTGACAGATGGAAGACAAGCTGACGTCCCCTTGACAGATGGAAGACAAGCTGACGTCCCCTTGACAGACGGAAACAAGCTGACGTTCCCTTGACAGATGGAAGACAGCTGACGTCCCTTGACAGACGGAAGACAAGCTAACGTCCCCTTGACAGACGGAAGACAAACTGACGTTCCCTTGACAGATGGAAGACATGCTGACGTCCCCTTGACAGACGGAAGACAAGCTGACGTCCCTTTGACAGATGGAAGACAAGCTGACGTTCCCTTGACAGACGGAAGACAAGCTGACGTCCCCTTGACAGGCAGAAGACAAACTGACGTTCCCTTGACAGATGGAAGACATGCTGACGTCCCCTTGACAGACGGAAGACAAGCTGACGTCCCCTTGACAGGCTGAAGACAAACTGACGTTCCCTTGACAGATGGAAGACATGCTGACGTCCCCTTGACAGACGGAAGACAAGCTGACGTCCCATTGACAGATGGAAGACAAGCTGACGTTCCCTTGACAGACGGAAGACAAGCTGACGTCCCCTTGACAGGCAGAAGACAAACTGACGTTCCCTTGACAGATGGAAGACATGCTGACGTCCCTTGACAGACGGAAGACAAGCTGACGTCCCCTTGACAGGCAGAAGACAAACTGACGTTCCCTTGACAGATGGAAGACATGCTGACGTCCCCTTGACAGACGGAAGACAAGCTGACGTCCCTTTGACAGATGGAAGACAAGCTGACGTTCCCTTGACAGATGGAAGACAAGCTGACGTCCCCTTGACAGACGGAAGACAAGCTGACGTCCCCTTGACAGACGGAAGACAAGCTGACGTCCCTTGACAGACTGAAGACAAGCTGACGTCCCTTGACAGATGGAAGACAAGCTGACGTTCCCTTGACAGATGGAAGACAAGCTGACGTCCCCTTGACAAACAGAAGACAAGCTGACGTCCCCTTGACAGATGGAAGACAAGCTGACGTCCCCTTGACAGACGGAAGACAAGCTGACGTCCCCTTGACAGATGGAAGACAAGCTGACGTCCCCTTGACAGAGGAAGACAAGCTGACGTCCCCTTGACAGACGGAAGACAAGCTGACGTTCCCTTGACAGACGGAAGACAAGCTGACGTCCCCTTGACAGATGGAAGACAAGCTGACGTTCCCTTGACAGATGGAAGACAAGCTGACGTCCCCTTGACAAACAGAAGACAAGCTGACGTCCCCTTGACAGACGGAAGACAAGCTGACGTCCCCTTGACAGACGGAAGACAAGCTGACGTTCCCTTGACAGATGGAAGACAAGCTGACGTCCCCTTGACAGACGGAAGACAAGCTAACGTCCCCTTGACAGACGGAAGACAAGCTGACGTTCCCTTGACAGATGGAAGACAAGCTGACGTCCCCTTGACAGACAGAAGGCAATCTGACAGCACTGACAGCCGACAGCAAGACTCTAGTGCTTGTAACATCGTCTTCTGACTTGAGGAATAGCAGGGCCCCTTGCGGTGTGCAGCTGTCCCCGCCACCGTGTTATGCAAGACATAAAGTGTCCTTCAATTCTTCCTAGATGACAGGAAATCCAAGGAAAGCGAGATTGCTCTCTTGGCTCCAAGCCATCCCGTCTCTCCTGACGAACAGCACTGTCTTCTCCTTCCTCAAAAACACTTAAATCTGCCGTAGAGGCTTCAGAGAGAATAGAATCTAAATCCATCATCTTCGCTTGCATCTGAAGTTCTATTTTAATCTAAATGTGACACGAACTGATAGTTGGGAGAGCTGTTGACCAGACCACACACTAGAAGTTGAAGGGACGACGACGTTTCGGTCCGTCCTGGACCATTCTCAAGTCGCTTGTGACCATTCACAAGCGACTTGAGAATGGTCCAGGACGGACCGAAACGTCGTCGTCCCTTCAACTTCTAGTGTGTGGTCTGGTCAACATACTTCAGCCACGTTATTGTGACTCTTCGCCTGCGTTGGGAGAGCTGTTTTTCAAGCTGTGTTTCAACTTAAGCTGCTAGGTTCTTCACCAGCTTCGGAATCTGTCTTGTAAATATTGATCTGGGGGAACCAGTAAGCATTCTTACCAGAATCAAAAGCAGAAACAATAGTAGCAACAGTAGCAGCAGGAACAACAGCAGCGTAAATACCAACGGTAGCAGCATCCAGAGCAACAAATCAGCATCAACTGCAACAACAACAGCATCAATCCCACAAGACCAAGGCACGTACTCAAGTTATATTAGAACTGTACCCAAGACAGCATACAACTCACCTGGGAACCAGAACACAGGTGAAACACCATTAATTACCATGATGGAAGGGACTTATCCCCCGCTTCCCCTCCACTAGTTGGTCAGCCACATCACGAACCACGTTATCTGTGTACGATATCATGTACGATATCTTGTACGATATCATGTATGATATCATGTACGATATCATGTATGATATCAAATACGATATCACGTATGATATCATGTACGATATCACGTATGATATCATGTACGATATCATGTACGAGGACAAAAAGCATCCAAATCAATAAATATGCAAGAACAAACAGGTTTTAAGTCTTTAAAAGAATTGCTTATTATAAAATCAGATTGTAATTGCGTATAACTGTAGACATAGTTTACAATGTCTTAATCTTACTGTTTTCTGTTGTAGTCTGGAATACAGCTGGCTGTGATTTATCTCATATACTGTAGTCAATTCGTGACCCGCCTTATAGTGTATCACTGTTGTTTAGACTGTGACTCATCGTGTTGTATAATACAGCTGTATACGGGAAGTTACGAGTTTCAAATTTTAAACAATGCCTTTGTTTATATTCCGTATTGAATACCATATTTTCCTCCTTCTGATGCTTTTGACTTTAAATTTTGGCAGCAGTATTTAAAACAGATTATTTCCTTGTGTGATGCTGAATGTATTTATATAAGAACATTGTGGATTATTCTTACATTGGCTCCAGAAAGTCTTTGTATATTTTGAACGTTCATGAACATTGCACAAAATATTGTTAGAGTTTGTACATTGTGTCAAACAGCAGCGCATGTAGTGTGGTAGTGATGCTGTTGTTCTGGCAGCTGAACGGTGTAGTTAGAGGTGCTGGGTAGTTGCTGGCTTTACGGACGCTCCAAGATGACTGCTCCAAGATGATCCAATCTGCTCCAAGCTGATCCAATCTGCTCCAAGCTGATCCAATCTGCTCCAAGCTGAACCAATCCAATCTGCTGCAGACTGATCCAATCTGCTCCAAGCTGATCCAATCTGCTCCAGCTGATCCAATCTGCTCCAAGCTGATCCAATCTGCTCCAGACTGATCCAATCTGCTCCAGACTGATCCAATCTGCTCCAAGCTGATCCAATCTGCTCCAGGCTGATCCACTCCTTACTCAGCTAACTCTGCTCTTCCTCAGCAAACGATATAAACAATTCTCACATAATATGAATTTGACATATTGTTTAAACAAGTGTTTGTGTTTACTTAAATAATATATTAATTATTAACTAAAATGTGACTCTGTGTGTGTGTGTGTGTGTTTTCTCACCTAGCTGCGCTTGCGGGGGTTGAGCTCCGGCTCTCTGGTCCCGCCTCTCAACGCCTGTGTATTTCAGGTTGGGAGGGCTACACGTGGCGTCACTGGTGCGTATTGGCGGCACTGCTGCTCTTAAGTGGGGGGGTGGTGCTGGCAGTGGCACTACCCCTCGCTGCCAGGAGGTCCTCGATGCCCCATCCACACAATGCCCTCGCCCGAGTCCATCGTATCCTCAGCACCGTCCCTCTCATTGATGGGTAAGTGAACACCTGTTATTCATCAAATTAGACTTGCCTGAATATGGGTAGGGGGATTGGGGGGGTTGTTTGGAATCAATTAGATGAACATTAACCCTTAGACTGCTAATATAAGTCCTTCATCCAGGGACGCAGGAAGAAAATTTAATTCCATGAGGATATATTGTATATGGCGATTTGAGCACAGGAGGAAATCGCCGATATGCGATTGGAGTGGTATAATGCTATTCATGTTGGTGCAGGATTGGTGACCTGTACCAATCCCCCTGGATGTGTGACTAGTTAGTGCCTCCCCGTAAAAGTGTGCTGGGGTAACAGATTTGTTAAGTAAATCTGACTGCAAATCTACTAGAAGGGAGATTATTAATTAATATAAACAGCTGCACATAGATGTATGGCAGAAGCAAATCACCTGGTAAATGATACCTGGAAGGGTATCTCAAGATCATCACTTAACCGAGTGTATTATTCAACAGAAATTACACTTGATACATCATGTCAGCTAAAATTTACCTCGTGGCATTTAACAGGCTAGAAATTGGATTACGGCGCACGTGCCCATATACAGAACACGGGTGTCCTACACTGGTATAATTCACACAAAATTTCCATTAAGACCACTGATGGGCGCCTCCAACCTGTCCTCTTAAAAATAACGTCGCTTTTGGCCTTTTGTCCGTATGGCCGAAAATGGACGTAATTTGAAATTGAAAAAAAAATGAAAATAAATTTGGGATTTTTTTTCAACAACAGTAAGTTAAGGGTCCTCTGATAGGTTAGGTGGGCAGGAAATCCTCATAAAGTTTCAAAACGTTAATTGAAAGTTTCCTCTTTTAACCTTACCGAGTAAGCCGGCCTGACAGCTGAATGGACAGCACTTCGCATTCGTAGTCCTGAGGTTCCGGGTTTGATCCCCGGTAGAGGCGGAGACAAATGGGCAAAATGTTTCTTTCACCCTGATCCCCCTTTTACCTAGCAGTAAATAGGTACCTGGGAATTAGACAGCTGCTACAGGCTGCTTCCTGCGGGTGTGTAACAAAAAGGAGGCCTGGTCGACGACCGGGCCGCGGGGACGCTAAGCCCCGAAATCATCTCAAGATAACCTCAAGATGGCAACCAGAGCCAGATTTTACCGCTTTCTCGTCAAGAGTTTGTCTATGTAAGAGAAGCCCCCCCCCCCAAGCCCCGCGCCTTTAAAAAATATATATTCATCACTTCACCTTGTCTCAGACACCATGGGCCAAATTCCTATAACATATGGCAGTTCTTACTTCCTAATTCCTATAATGGCAGTGATCTGTATGGCAAAACAGATGAGCGACAGTGTCGGGGTTCTGGAACCTCGGCAGTGCCAAGAGAACTGAATCCGGTGACAGCCACTGGCTGAGAGACGTGAAGACACTTAAGCTGTCAAACAGGAATCAACGCCGTTAATATAGACGGGAAGATAAAGGGGAGGGGAGGAAGGGGAGACGGGAGCTTGATCTGATTTCAGGAAAACTGACAGATGCATTAATTGATATTGTTCTGCCGTTCACTGGCCCAGTGCCATCAGCCTCTGCGAGCTTCACTCTACAGTAGCTCTTTATTTATCACCTTGGCTCTATTATTTCAAAAGAGCACAGGTTTTAGAGCAATGTTGGGTTGTTGATGTGGTGATGTCTGGCAGTGTTGTGGTGTTGATGTGGTGATGTCTGGCAGTGTTGCTGTGTTGATGTAGTGATGTCTGGCAGTGTTGTTGTGTTGATGTGGTGATGTCTGACAGTGTTGTTGTGTTGATGTGGTGATGTCTGACAGTGTTGTTGTGTTGATGTGGTGATGTCTGGTAGTGTTCTTGCGTTGATGTGGTGATGTCTGGCAGTGTTGTTGCGTTGATGTGGTGATGTCTGGCAATGTAGTGTTGATGTGGTGATGTCTGACAGTGTTGATGTAGTGATCTGAACAAAGAGGTCAGCGCTGCAGAGTTTGTTGACTTGGTGTCATATTGCATCGTAGTGTTGACCAGTGGTGCACTGTATGACACCGGCGCGTGACAGAGTTGAAAATTAACACTGACCGGACTGCTGGTGATATTTACAGTAAAGTTGAACTTCAGACTGCACCTAAACAAATACAATTTACGTTTTATAAAATAAAACAGTCAGTTGTTAGTAAATAATACGCCAGTGATCCACAAATTAGTTATAACCTTAGTAAGGTTAACTTTAGTAAACATTAAATATTTGAAGAACAGCATCTTTAGTAATGGGAGTTAATATGTAGTTAATCTTGCTCAGGAGTTATGTAGAGCCAATGATTCTTACGCGTTTGTTCACTATATTCCCAGCTAGATATTAACTTATCCTCGACATACATAAAAAATCTTATTAGGGCAGAGGTAAGATTCGGTAATTATGAGAGGAAAATGCGAAACCAATTGGGCTATATAGCATGTTGAAGGGATATGATGATAGGATATATGGACTGAGTGAATGAACAGTGTCCAACCCCTTGGATAATTGGGATCGAACGCAGACTTACAAGAAGTGAGATCACCAATTTACCGACCGGTCCAAGTAGACGGGTTGAGGTAGAGGAGCAATCACCCAGAGCAATTGGACGTGATTGGTGAATTAGTAAGATGTAATGAGCAGATGGAGAGCCTTCCTAGTCATTAGCATCATGATCCCAGGATTAATTACCTCGAATATCTCCCTCTTCATCTCCTTACCTCATTACCTAAGTGTTTCCATCTCCATCTAATTATCCACTTAGGTTTTAATTCCTCTTCCCATCCGCGAGTCTAACAAATGCTTGTTATCTGATTCTTGATTATCCGCAGGTGATTATATTATCATCCGCTGTATCCACCTTCTGTAGCTCGTTAAGTTATTATGTAACAGATTAAACGTGGGTTACATTTTGTGTTGTGCTGCCGGCGGCGGCCACTCGGGTTTACTCACGGGTGATCTAATTCACCTTTTCATGTTGTATTTGTCGAGATACATCCGTAGACAATAGGGAGGGGGGGAATAGGTCCCTGTCTTCCATAGAGATAATCTCTGGTGTGGGAACAGGTCTGTCTCCTGTCGACGTATCAGCAGAAGTAATGATGGAACACACAATTACCTTTCCAATTCGGTGTTCTATACCAGCTTTTACTCGAAGTTTGAATTCCTGACGACCACTACAGAGTGAGGCGTTGAAGATGTCATTTTCAATAAAATTTAAAGTCCTTAGGAATGGGGCTGACCCTTCTGCTGGGTCGCCCTGCTAAATCTCGCTGCCAACAGTAAGTAGTTCGACACAAGTCACTTTTCGCAAGTCCACTTCGTCCTCTAGGCTACCAGCTGCTCCTCTCGCTGTTGCGAGGTACTCTTGTTTCTTCTCGTAAGCTCAACCTACTGTCACAGGCGTGAATTAGCTGTAAAATCTAGCTAATTCCTTTCAAACCTTCCCAGTCAATTCCTTAAAATCAAATATAAACTGAAATCTTGCCTCTAGCACTCACCATCATAACTCAAATCATTCCTTGAGCCGTCTGGGATCTCATTGTGGTGGGAATAAATGACTCTCGATGTTGGAAAGGACTGAATTTAGACGGCTATGATAATAGTGTGTATATTAATATTGCATTGTTCTTCATGTGTACATGAAGAGAGCTGGCATGTGCACATGAAGACAGCTGGCATGCAGGTGTACATGGAGTCAGCTGGCAGGTGCATACGGAGACAATTCAGCCACCTATGGCTCCTAGGGACCAGCTGTGTACGGGCTGGGGACCTCACCTTTAACACGTTAATGTAAATATTTTCTGACGTTCGCCATCACACCAGCGACCCTGGTCTAAATGTTGCTCCTTATAGACCCGCACACACACACACACACACACACACACACACACACACACAACACACACACACACACACACACACACACTTTGGCAAGTCTTTTCATACAAACAGAATCTTTAAGACTCCCTCACACGTCTCTTCGTCCCAACAGGCCGAGCTACGTTTGTAAACTCCGCTGCTGTTTCCTCCCTGCCTCTCCCTACCCATCTCCCTACCCCTCCCTACCCATCTCCCTGCCTCTCCCTACCCACCTCCCTGCCCCTCCCTACCCATCTCTGCCCCCGTAGGTCTAACAAGGGCAAGAGAGACGCTCCAACACCGGATAATCACACACACTCACCCGCTTATATTACCATCCATAATGTACTGTATTCCGTTTTGATCTGGGGCCGCTGCACCCAGGTTATACTGTACCAGTTCTCTGTTGTGGGTACCGTGGGGTACCGTGGGGTACCGTGTGGTACCGTGGGGTACCGTGGGGTACCGAGGGGTACCGTGGGGTACCGTGGGGTACCGAGGAGTACCGTGGGGTACCGTGGGGTACGGTAAGGAGGCTCTGTGTAACACAAACCTCGCATTTGTAGCCTAATTATCTGGTACCTATTTACTGTTTGGTGAAGAGAGGCATTAGGTGAAAGGAAATATGTCCAACTAGTTCTACTGTGCCCAGGAATCGAACCCGGGATCACCGATTGTGAGTCAGGAAGGAAGCCAACTGTATTACGAAACCAGTTTTGAGGGAGACTGTGTCCAGCCTCCCAACTGTCAATCAACTGGTGTACAGATTCCTAAGCCTACTTTGTACTCACCTATTTATACTCACCTATTTGTGCTTGTAGGATCGAGCATTGACTCTTGGATCCCGCCTTTCCAGCCATCGGTGTTTTACAGCAATGACTCCTGTCCCATTTCCCTATCATACCTAATTTTAAAATTATGAATAGAGTTTGCTTCCACAACCTGTTCCCCAAGTGCATTCCATTTTTCCACTACTCTCACGCTAAAAGAAAACTTCCTAACATCTCTGTGACTCATCTGAGATTCCAGTTTCCACCCATGTCCCCTCGTTCTGTCATTATTACGTGTGAACATTTCATCTATTTCTACTTTGCCAAATCCCCTGAGTATTTTATATGTCCCTATCATATCTCCTCTCTCCCTTCTTTTATCTAGTGTCGTAAGGTTCAGTTCCTTCAGACGCTCTTCATATCCCATCCCTCGTAACTCTGGGACAAGCCTCGTCGCAAACCTCTGTACCTTCTCCAGTTTCCTGAAGAAACACATAAGAAACACACACACACACACATTTACATGTGTGTGTGTGTGCGCACGCGCGCGCGTGTGTGTGCGTGCGTGCGTGTGTGCGAAATAACAGCGTTGAACATATTTTTAAAACTTAAATACAAACATATTTTTTAAAGGGCTAAAAACCACTGAATCCAAATAAGCTGGAAAGGCTTAGCACTGATTGTCAAAGTACTGAAGTAAATTCCGTGATAAATAGAACATTTTCCCACAGATGTAAATTTCAACGTGTAATTAAAATTTTATATTACAACGAACACAAATATTTGTGTCTGTGGAATATGCAAATTAGTTTCATCCTGTACTCCACAGGGTTGGGTGATGGCTATTAACATTCAAATATTCTCTTCATAAACTGGGAGAAGAGTCATATGTGCAGGGAGGCAGGTGTAATGTAAGCCAACATCACGGATTCACACATATGCAGAAAGCCAGGCTTACAGATATAAAAAAACAAGAGTTTTTTTTTTAAAATTAGATGAGAATCAGGTGGTGAAAAATACCAGCTATGTATGTGGCAGGTATTGGAGAGGAAAGTCAGGTGTGAGCAAAGTCAGGTGTGAGCAAAGTCAGGAGTGAGCAAAGTCAGGTATGAGGAGAGGTGATCCCCCAGTTCATCGTAATCCAAAAACAAATCTCTGCTTCAAAACATTAAAAGGCAGATTTAATCCCTTTCACGAAAGGATTTGTAAAACAATATATTTTTACATCCTTTATGAAAATGATATATAGACCTCCGGACTCAGTCAGCAATTGCAAGAATAACCTTCTGCCATTTGCAACGTTGCAATTGATAATTAGCAAACTAACAGCGACCTTCAAACGCACTAAAGGCCGGTCATACGCTTTTGACTCGCACGCAAATTACGTTAATTTAATATCCAGTAAAAATGAGTAACGATCATTTGGTCAGTGAATCTTGGGGGGGGGCCTAAGAGGTTCCCGCTCCAACTTGTGAATCTTGGGGGCCACAGGAGCCCGCTTCAACTCATATATAAGCTACAGCTTCACATTAACTTTTCTCGACTAACGTCATAATTAGCAAAAAATCACGTAATGAAACTATGAGCGAGAGAATTAATTACCCGAGAAGCCAAATCGTATCTAAATCACCACTAGATCACTCACTACCTTCACTGTTATGCAGCAGTGTAAAGGGAAAGTGAGAGTTATCTCGTATAGTGAGAAACCGTCAAGAATTTTAACGAACGAAGAGCCTCTGTCTTACCGAGAATGGTTGGTAAATTCGTTCGTTCCAAACCGCCTTGGCAATCACGCGAGCACATCCGGAGATCGATCTTCCATCGATGTTGTCACAGGGGGAATTGACTTCCTTAAGATGGTTTCGTGAACTGATTAATCCAGCCTCGAGTGAGTCTATTTTTGACTTCTTGAACCTCTCTCGACGACATTCTCTCACCTCTCCGCTAAAACCTGTACACACACACACACACACACACACACACACACACACACACACATACACACACACACACACACACACACACACACACACACACACACACACACATACACACACACACACACACACACACACACACACACACACACACACACACACACACACATAAACACACACACACACACACTCCACGTTGATATCATGCCAGACCTGTCCCCTGAAGCCCATATCAAGAGGATATCATCAGCGGCATATACCAGGTTGGCGAACATAAGAACAGCCCTTAGAAACTTGTGTAAGGAATCATTCAGAACCTTGCATACCACATATGTCAGACCAATCCTGGAGTATGCAGCTCCAGCATGGATTCCATATTTCGTCAAGCATGAAACTAAACTGGAGAAGGTTCAAAGGTTTGCCACCAGACTAGTACCCGAATTTAGAGGTGTGAGCTACGGGGAGAGACTTCGGGAATTAAACCTCACGTCGCTGAAGACGGAAGAGTTAAGGGGACATGATCATCACATACAAGATTCTCAAATGAAATGATAGGATAGTTGAAGACAGATTATTTAACAAAAGGGGCACACGCACTAGGGGACACCGGTGAAAATTAAGTTCCGAAATCAGCCATAGAGACATTAGAAAGAATTTTGTTAGTGTCAGAGTAGTAGACAAATGGAATGCATTAGGCAGTGATGTGGTGGAGGCTGACTCCATACACAGCTACAAGTGTAGATACGATAGAGCCCAGTAGGCTCAGGAACCTGTACATTAGTTGATTGTCAATTGAGAGGCGGGACCAAAGAGCCAGAACTCAACCCCCGCAAGCACAACTAGGTAAGTACTAAGTGAGTACATCCCCAGGAAGCAGCTCGTAGCCGCTGTCTAACTCCCAGGTACCTATTTACTACTAGGTGAACGTCGTTCCATGCCCCTAGTCCCAAGACCTCCCATCTCCCCTAGTCCCAGGACCTTCCCATCTCCTCTAGTTCCAGGACCTCCCCATCTCCTCTAGTTCCAGGACCTCCCCATCTCCCCTAGTCCCAGAACCTCCCCATCTCCCCTAGTCCCAGAACCTCCCCATCTCCCCTAGTCCCAAGACCTCCCCATCTCCCCTAGTTCCAGGACCTCCCCATCTCCCCTAGTTCCAGGACCTCCCCATCTCCCCTAGTCCCAGAAGGGATGTATGAGAGGGGATGTAGGTGTAGGTCTCAGGCGTAGGTGGGAGAAGTGGTTGTGGGCGGGGGCGTAGGTGGGGTGATTTGAGGGAGGTGAGTGGGTGGGGGCAGTATATTTTTAGCAGAGATAATGACCCCTCCCCACCCACCCCCCTCTTATATTTCCCCACGATATGCTCCCTACCTCCCCACACACACACACACCTTCCCTATTACCTTCCACACCCACTACCAGCTCCCACCTCATGTTCTCCCACAGTGGTATACAGGTATACACATGTACAGGTATGCAGTATACAGCATGTGGTTATTACCATTCCGAACATTACAATATTGATATATACACATAAGGAGCAATGCAGTGAGACGCACACGAAAAGCAAAGCAGTATATGCGTATACACATGAGAAACGATACAGTATATGCGTATACACATGAGAAACAATACAGTATATGTGTATACACATGAGAAACAATACAAAACATAGAAACACACCCGAGAACACTGGAACTCAACAGCAACACATAACACATGGTACAGGATCTACACTTCAACTGTCCTCAATAACCCAAAGTGTTTCAGAAGACTCGAGACATGAAGCCAAAAAGCATCACTGAAGTGAGAGACTGAACTAAAGATGACGCCTCAACGCTCAACTTCCAACGCTGTTGATATATAAACGTAAAGAAACACCCAGAAAATTCCGACAGGCTCGAATTCTCCTTGACCCGGGCGGCCCCGATCCCTGTGGGATATTAAATTTCCTATTTCCAGGTCACAAAATTCCTGACGGCTCGGGTCTTCCACTCCACCTTACAACATTCTGGTCTGACGTGAATTTACATTGAGGAAATTGTGTTGGAGTTTAGCAAGAGGCTCTACCATCTGGAGATAATCTGAGCGACTGGTGATGGATTGGCGAGGTGGATAGAGGCCAGGCTGGTGGATTAAGGCCAATCAGGTTAGTAGAAGACAAGCAATTGAATGAAGCGGACAGGGAAATCACATTAAAGTGATGTTTCAGTGAGCAAGTCGGTAGGATCAATGCCGATGACTCTAATTTATCCTGTGGGGTACTACCAAGCAAACTCTTTAGATGACTAGGCCACGACCTGGTCAAAAGAATTGCAACCTGAGATGCTACTGAATCCACGAGGGTTTCCTGAGGCTTCCACTGAAGCCGGCAGGTTACGGCTCACTAACACAACCTTCCTGACTCCAGAAGCACTCAAGGTTCACTCAGACCTCCTCCTTCCAGCGTCACGTCAAGGCTGCTAAGTCCTCACTCCTCAGGTTTGTATAAATCCTGTGTGTGTGTATTTCTGGAACGCTGATAAACACCTGTCACACCTGACCTTGTTTCCCGTCGCTGGCATAATTATCTCCCAGCCTGGCTGCCTCTCAGCCTGGCTGCCTCCCAGCCTGGCTGCTCCTCCCAGCCTGGCTGCCTCCAGCCTGGGCTGCCTCCCAGCCTGGCTGCCTCCCAGCCTGGCTGCCTCCCAGCCTGGCTGCCCTCTCAGCCTGGCTGTCAAGACATCAAATTTTCTTTACGTTGTCTGGACCGCCACAATCTCGCCCTATGACTCAAGGCTCGTCCTCCAGTGCCGGGTGTCCCTCAGTTGCCCGGGACCTTGACCTGAGCAGGTGCTTGTCTGTGGGGTGTCAAGGGTATCTTAGAGACCCTTGTGCATGTGTCAGGGGCCCCCCTAGTGATGGTGTCAGGGGCCCC
>WNGS01166226.1:15234758-15245636 GCA_020271785.1 Procambarus virginalis | reverse complement strand
TATAACACAACCAAATGTAATGCAATAAGAAGGGACTGAATGATAAACTCTTACAGGTGAAGCATAAAGAGGGGGACAGCTTCGTGCATGAGAGGAGAAAACCTTGCAGGTAGACGACCACTCTGAGGAAGAAGTCACACATTAGCCCAATAACTTCTGCCACACGTGCCAAACTGGCCAACGACGTGTGTAACCTTCAAAGTCACTGGTCAAAGAAGCCTTTAATTCCTATAAACAACGTATGAATGATGTCTTCGGTCCCGGCATGGAGCCCTCACCTTAAAAAAAAAAACTTCTAGTGAAACTAGAAAACGTCAATGGACTAAGAGAATGAATTTCACTACACTTAGAGTGAGAAGAAATAGTCAGTACTCTATCTCCAATACTCCAAGCACTTGAGCACCGGTCCTTCACTGCTCTCATATCACGAATGACTTATTTCAAGACTATTCACATATCTTACAACCACTATTTGGAAAATATTTTATTCATCCACGAATGAAATAGAAACGAATACCAACTTTCCTATGAATTACTTAGAAATCGACTCCCAAACTGGCACGAATTACATTGAAATTGTTTACAGATCCCCACATGAATTGCATCATTTCATGGGCTTACTGTGACAAAGCCGGAAACGCACCCCTTCTCGAGCCCAACAACATCCGTGAAATCACGTTAATCTGCTCCAGCTCTCTGGCTAATAAGATTTGCTTTCCAGCCGAACGAAGGTAAAGGTACACACCTACAACTCTGTCTGGTCCGTACTGGCGCAAGACCCAGAGCGCAGGACAGTATATGGCAGTGACATATAGCGAAGAAAGTGTCAGGCAGTACATAGCAGTATAGGGCAGTGCAAAGCAGCACAGGACAGTATATTTGCAATGGTAGTACATAGCAGTTCAGGGCAATATATTGCAGTACAGGGAAGTGCATAGCAGTACAGGGCAACACATAGCAATACATAGCAGTACAGGGCAGTACAGGGCAGTACAAGGAAATACAAGAATGTACATACGAGCACCAGGAATACAAAAAAACAGGTGCAATTAAGAGTAAGACAGAGAGACAGACAGACATAACAAGAGGAGCACAGACAGAAACAATAAACAACAAAGAAAGACTATAGGAATATCGGAGAATAAACGACCCCATGAACACACAGACCCGATGATTGGTCAATATTTGTCTGCCACAAATATCATCCAGGAACGCAGTTTTCCAATACGTTCTTCTCACAGTGGCAGGCATGAAAAGATTTGATTGTATTATGAAATAATGCTGCAGGTATTGGTTGCAACTCCTGATGATTGTTGTTGGTATACTGATGATTGTAGCTAGTATACTGCTGGTGATGATAGCTTACAGTCGCGGCGATAAAGCACAGATTATGCCAAGAGAAATATGCCACAGGCTTGGACAGCAGCGGATGAGAAACTTTCAAAAATAGCATTACACCTCCCAAAGTTCCGGCAGCCTCTACCCACCTTTCAGCGCCTCCTCCTCCTCCTCCTCCTTCTTCACACTCATAACCTACAATTGAAAGCAGTGTGAAAGTTAGTCCCGCAGCCGTAAAGTGGACCTGAATACAGGAAGGATGTTGGCTTGGAAGAATGAATGACGTCGCTTGCAATCGCAAAGGGTCCCTTGCAAAGCTGTGTTACAGCACAGTTTCATCAGACAGAAGCTCTCAGAAACATTGTATGATGACGGGATCGAATACGTGTACCTGCATTGTATTCAAGTTTGCTTCTAATACATGACTAAAAATGTATATGATGAAAGAGTACGCTGTTGTACCCTTGTGTGTAAACTAATCCTCCAGCCCTAGGATTGTTAATTTACGACTTGTACAGGTTATGTTTATTCATTTCCCACTTTCTTAGCATGCCGTTTGCACAAATGGTACAAAACAGCCCAATTTGGGAGCTTTTGTCCAAATAATCGCTATAACTGTCCTTATCGCAGGATGGGCTGCCTGAGCAGCAACACTTCTGCTGCCTTGCAATAGTCAATGTTGCAACTTTTGTTGAGTATAATGACTAACCTCTTGTGCAATATTGCAAACACGTAACAGTTCCAACGTAAGTGTTGTTTTATGGCTACAGATCTCTGTAAACAAGAGGTTGTAGAGCGTGTGGGTGTGTGTGTGTAGTGTGGGTGATGTGTGGTGTGGGTGTGTGTGTGTGTGTAGTGTGTGGTGTGGGTGTGTGTGTGTGTGTGTGGTGTGTGAGTAGTGTGAGTGTGTGTGGTGTGGGTGTGTGTGTTGGTGTGAGTGTGTGTAGTCTTGGTGTTTTACAGTTGTAAAATCCGGTGCACTCATCCACAGGTGTCCGGGTAAGACCATCTACGTTTCAGGCCACAGGAGGTGCATGGACTGCACAGTAAACTACTGCTCACAATATGAGTGTTTAGTGTGCCATTTGATGAATATTAGAACACCATTTAGTGAGAAGATGAGTCACAGAACTCGAGTGAATGAGATGACCTCCTTGAGTGAGAGGATAATAACACAGGTCACCCTTGAGTGCAAGACAAACTCCATACATACTCTCAAGCTATGATAACCAACAAGAAACGACTGAAAGGCGGGGCCAAAGAGCTGCAGCTCGCTCTGCAACCTCACACATGTGTCCAACAATACGAATACACACATACACACACACATACATCTCAAAGATCCAGCAGCAAATGCACTATTTTTCCTCCCACACATATATTGTTTCAAATTACAGGTGTGTGTATTAGTGTACATCTGTTGTATACAACTCTGTTTACGCCGCCAGTGACTGGCACCAATTTATGAATGAAATTGACGTTATAGAGCTCGTAAATTTCGTTTTTCCCACTTTCAGCAGAAATCAGATATTGGATCCGTGTTGCGATCTCGTAAACTCCAGCACCCAGTGAAGGTTAAGAGACCTCGTAAATATAAATATTTATCGATCATCCGCGGGGAAATATTATATATATATATAAATATCGATATTTGTGGTTATTTGGGAAATTTATTTCTTCCAATTTTAGCGTCATGCTAACTTTAATATATGCTATTTTGAGTGTTTGGACGTTTCATTTTCACGTTTAGGAGATGAAGGTAAATGGAATTTATATATTTTTTGAGAATATGTGTTGTTTTGACGAAAATAATTTTTTTTTACCTTAGTCTGGTCTTTGGGTCTGAAGCTTGGCGGTGAGTGTAAAGTATTGTATATGAAATGAGAGCCCCAAGTTCCCATCAAAACGTGTCGAGTGTGGGTGTAGTGTGGGTGTGGGTGAGTGTGGGTGTAGTGTGGGTGTGGGTGTTGTTGTGGGTGTAGGTAGCGTGGGGTGTAGTGTAGGATTGCAACGTACACAGGACAAGAGTAATGACTACACAACTTATCACATGGTTAATTCAGCTCTTTATATTGTTAGTTTAATTTTTGTGTTTTGTGCTCTGGGTGTTGCTTGATGTGACTGAATCTATTCACTTTATGGAAATGGTAATATTGTTGTCGACTGAATCTATTCATTTTATGCAAATGGAAATATTGTTGTTGACTGAATCTTTTCATTTTATGCAAATGGTAATATGGTTGTCGACTGAATCTATTCATTTTATGCAAATGGTAATATTGTTGTTGAGTCCGCTGCTGTTGTTATTCAGTAAGAGTAATCTTCGCGAGGATATTTTACGCCTCACGTCGTCAGTGTTGTCGTTAGAGTTGCTATTGCTATTGCACTTCTATTCATGTCAATATCATCAGGTGAGCAACAAAAGAGGCTTTTTAACATGCATGAATGTATCTGAATGGCTTTGTGAGTGATTGGGAGTCGGAGGAGAGGGAAGGAAGTGAAAGGCAGCGCGTGTTTTGTTTGGGCTGCCTTCACCGCTGCCTTCACAAGTCAAGGTTTGTGGTGAGGGAAGCTGGTAAAAAGATGGACGTTTTGGGGGGAAATTAAGTGCCCCGGCGTGAGTGGATGTGACCATTGATTCTCCTTTAGGACTTAGACTACCGGCATGGCGCTGTAAAATCTTCTACGTCACTTCTTTCAATGACGTACTAGGCTCTCTTGCCTCATTCTTTATGACGTACCAGGCTATCTTGCCTCATTCTTTCTATGACGTACTAGGCTCTCTTGCCTCACTTCTTTCAATGACGTACCAGGCTCTCTTGCGTCACTTTTTTCAATGACGTACTAGGCTCTCTTGCCTCACTTCTTTCAATGACGTACCAGGCTATCTTGCGTCACTTCTTTCAATGACGTACCAGGCTATCTTGCCTCACTTCTTTCAATAACGTACCAGGCTATCTTGCCTCACTTCTTCAATGACGTAACAGGCTCTCTTGCCTCACTTCTTTCAATTACGTACCAGGCTCTCTTGTCTCACTTCTTTCAATGACGTACCAGGCTCTCTTGCGTCACTTTTTCCAATGACGTACCAGGATATCTTGCCTCACTTCTTTCAATGACGTACTAGGCTCTCTTGCCTCACTTCTTTCAATGACGTACCAGGTTCTCTGCTTCACTTCTTTCAATAACGTACCAGGCTCTCTTGTCTCACTTCTTTCAATGACGTACCAGGCTCTCTTGTCTCACTTTTTTCAATGACGCACTAGGCTCTCTTGCCTCACTTCTTTCAATGACGTACCAGGCTCTCTTGACTCACTTCTTTCAATAACGTACCAGGCTCTCTTGTCTCACTTTTTTCAATGACGCACTAGGCTCTCTTGCCTCACTTCTTTCAATGACGTACCAGGCTCTCTTGCCTCACTTCTTTCAATTACGTACCAGGCTCTCTTGACTCACTTCTTTCAATAACGTACCAGGCTCTCTTGCTTCACTTCTTTCAATAACGTACCAGGCTCTCTTGACTCACTTCTTTCAATAACGTACCAGGCTCTCTTGACTCACTTCTTTCAATGACGTACCAGGCACTCTTGCTTCACTCCTTTCAATAACGTACCAGGCTCTCTTGCCTCACTTGTTTCAAAGACGTACTAGGCTCTCTTGCCTCACTTGTTTCAAAGACGTACTAGGCTCTCTTGCCTCATTGTTTCAAAGACGTACTAGGCTCTCTTGCCTCACTTGTTTCAAAGACGTACTAGGCTCTCTTGCCTCACTTGTTTCAAAGACGTACTAGGCTCTCTTGCCTCACTTGTTTCAAAGACGTACTAGGCTCTCTTGTCTCACTTCTTTCAATGACGTACCAGGCTCTCTTGTATCACTTTCAATGACGTACCGGACTCCTTACGTCACTTTCAATGACGTACCAGGCTCTCTTGTATCACTTTCAATGATGTACCGGACTCTCTTACGTCACTTTCAATGACGTACCAGGCTCTCTTGTATCACTTTCAATGACGTACCGGACTCTCTTACGTCACTTTCAATGACGTACCAGGCTCTCTTGTGTCACTTTCAATGACGTACCGGGCTCTCTTACGTCACTTTCAATGACGTACCAGGCTCTCTTGCGTCACTTTCAATGACGTACCGGGCTCTCTTGTGTCACTTTCAATGACGTACCAGGCTCTCTTGCGTCACTTTCAATGACGTACCAGGCTCTCTTGCGTCACTTTCAATGACGTACCGGGCTCTCTTACGTCACTTTCAATGACATACCAGGCTCTCTTGTCTCACTTTCAATGACGTACCAGGCTCCCTTGCGTCACTTCCCGACGGCCGCTTCAAACAACAATCACGTTTAACAATCGTTGAACACGTGTGGCGGACACACCTGCCAGCCTAACTGGCATGTTCATGCCTCATCATCATTCACCATCACTCGCACAAGCTTCACGCTCACCGATCATCACCATCAGTGTCTTCATTATTCCTTCTCATTATCGGCGCCTCTGACGGGTTCCCTGCTTGATTAAAGAAATATTGTGGGGGAGGAGTGCGCTCCTGTGATGGCGTCTGGGGGGAGGAGTGCGCTCCAGTGATGGCGTCTGGGGGGAGGAGTGCGCTCCAGAGATGTCTGGGGGGGGGGGAGTGCGCTCCAGAGATGGCGTCTGGGGGGAGGAGTGCGCTACAGAGATGGCGTCTGGGGGGGAGGAGTGCGCTCCAGTGATGGCGTCTGGGGGGGGGGAGGAGTGCGCTCCAGTGATGGCGTCTGGGGGGGAGGAGTGCGCTCCAGAGATGGCGTCTGGGGGGGGGAGTGCGCTCCAGAGATGGCGTCTGGGGGGGAGGAGTGCGCTCCAGAGATGGCGTCTGGGGGGAGGAGTACGCTCCAGTGATGGCGTCTGGAGGAGGAGTGCGCTCCAGTGATGGCGTCTGGGGGGAGGAGTGCGCTCCAGAGATGGCGTCTGGGGGGGAGGAGTGCGCTCCAGATATGGCGTCTGGAGAAGTCTTCACTAAAATCTCAAAACTAGTCTCTCTTATCTGCCGCTCCGTAAAAAATGCAACTATTTTGTCTATCCAGAAACGTGTGAACCCAAACTAACCCTAACCTAACGAGGGCCTTGCACAGAAAATGGTCAGTAGAACGGAATATACTGGTCCAATCCGTAAGAAATTGGACGCATAAGGCGATAGTCCGAGGATGTACTATATGGATTATGAATTAAGATGTGCTTCAGTTACTAGTGTATATTTGCACAGTGGTCTACGTTCTCGTCTTGCAATCGGGGGGGGGGGGATCTCGGGTTCAATCCCCGGGCGAGACGGAAATGGTTGAGCGTGTTTTCTTTCACCTGATGCTGCTGGTCACCTAGCGGTAAATAGGTACCCGGGGGAGCTAGGCAGCTATTGTGGGCTGCATCTTAGGGACGGTCACTTTGTACTCACCTAGTTGTGCTTGCGGAGGTTGAGCTCTGAGTCTTTGCTCCCGCCTCTCACTATCAATCAACAGAATTGTGTGTGTGTGTGTGTGTGTGTGTGTGTGTGTGTGTGTGTGGTGTGTGTGTGGTGTGTGTGTGTGTGTGTGTGTGTGGTGTGTAAGCGTGTGTATGCGCGTGTGCGCGCTAAAGAGGCAAAGGCAGCTAAAACAGACGTACATGTGCCTGAGACAGCATGTGCGTGCGTGTACTAGAGTAATAGAGAGGGAGAGAGAGTGCGTGCAAGAGTGCAAGAGAGATAGAGATAGAGAGAGAGAGAGAGAGAGTGCTGGTGCAGAGGAGAAGGACCAGGAGAGTGCAGGAGAGTTCCACTACTGAGAAATCACCAATAACACGTCATCCTCTATTTAATGAGATTTCAATCGATGATCTGAAGTCTTGCAGACTCATCCCACACTGATAGACGCGTGAGTGGGTGGGCGCGTGGGTGTGTGAGGGGGTGGGACAGGGTGGAGTAGTGCTGGAAGTGGGTGCAAAAGTGGGCGTGGAAGAAGTTTGAGGAATCGACTTGAGAATGGTCCAGGACGGACCGAAACGTCGTCGTCCCTTCACTTTCTAGTGTGTGGTTTGGTCAACATGTTTGAAAAAATTTGGAAATTGGTATTATCACGAAACCTCAGTGTTTAATCTCATTAAATATGTTCATGCAGTCAGGCGAATTAGGCTTGTAAAGTGGTTAATTGGCTGTCATCACACGTTTGTAAGTTTATAGGTGACTGAATCACTTCAATAAGAGTGTGATTTTGTTCTGGGAATGGAGAGGAAACACATAATAATAGACCAGGCACCGAGGCTTTAGACAGGCAGGAAACTGAAACAGAAATTCAGGAAGTTGTAAATTCTGATTCAGTATACCTGGATGCAGATGACAGTAGACTAGAAAGTGTAACAGACAGCACTGACAGCTCGATAGGTACAGACACTACATCGGTCCCCGATAGAGACAGACCAGAAGGACAGACATATGCAAATTCTATGCAAAGGACATTAGCAGACATAGATAATCGGGGAAAAAAGAAAGGGATTAGAAAGTAGCTACCATCATCCCAGAAAATGATTAAATATGCTTAGGAAAGGAAAGTGTCGATTTGGATCAACTTGTAGGTTATTCCATCCTGACATGTGCCAAACCTCACTCGAGGACAGAAAATGCTATGACTTCAGCTGCCCAGACTTTCACGTGAAAGACACAGAACGTTATATATTAGAGTGACAAGCAACATAATGGATTTGGAGGAAACTCAAATAATTTTTTATACCAAGCCGAAAGAGATTTCAAAAGAGGGAACATAAATAATGTTTGAAACTGGATGATTGATCCACTAGCATACCAGAATCACAGATACAATTACACCTCAACAGAGGTACAACTACGGCACGTAACAATCCTACAACAATCAGCACTGGTCAGAACAAACTCAATATGTTCCACGCATAATGGACCCGGCCAGAAAAGTCTCTCAGTCAAACTACCCCAAATAGAGTAACCTCATTCATCTCTGCCAACATACACGGACTAAAAACAAGAACAAAAAACAAAGTACAATTCATAAATGGCCTCCTCACTGAGTCAAATGCAGTATTTGGAGTTTTCAAAGAAATATACAGGGGAATTCTTGGACAGTGAGATCTGGATATCAGGATATAACCTATACAGGTGTGATATGATAATTAGGTCACACGGAGGAGTGGGTCTGTATATTAGAGAAGACCTTGTATGCTCGGAGCTTCTTAACGTTACAAATGAGGTGGTAGAGGTACTGGGAGCAAAATAGAGAAAATAAACTTAGTTATTATTCTAATATACAAACCGCCAGATGCAACGGCTGAGAAATTCACAGAACAGATGAACAAAATAGAAAGGTGCCTTGATAATTTGGCAGATCCGATTCCTGATATTATCATCCTAGGTGACTTCAACCTGCCTAGTCTAAGATGGAGAATATCAAACAGTAATATTAAACCAGGAAATCTATCTGGACATAACCAACCGCAGATTAGAGAACTACTTAGTTTCTGTGACAAATTTTCACTCAACCAACATATAACAGAGCCAACTAGGAACGAAAGTATTCTAGATCTGGTCTTCACAAACAACTAAGACATAAATGGGGACATTACAATCTCAGATACCACATACTCAGATCACAAACTCACTGAAGTGCAAACTACCATCAATACTCAGAATAGAACTAAAACAATTATCAAGCAAGAGGGGTTTTTCACTAAATTCCATTTTAAAAACAAGATAGACCGGGAGAAAATAGACAGGGAACTTACAAACATTCAATGGGAAACTGTTCTAAGTAATAACAATCCTATACAAAGGTATAGAAAAACTCACTTCTGAAACATATTATGTCTGTATGAAACATGTTCCTTTGCTGAAAGCCAAAAAGAGGTTCAACATAGAAAGAGAACGCAGACGGCACTACAAAAGAAGAAAAAATAACGAAAATGCTTAATCAGGCACGATATTAATAATAAAGAAGGAATCATTTAAACAGGGCGATTGAAGAAATCGAGCAGAGACTGAAATTCCAGGTACTCATGTATGGTAAAAATGAGGACCTTAAACATAATGCAAAATACAGAAAACAATTAAATCTGCCCATAGTAGGAAAGCAGCATGTAAACGATTTGGGAATAATGATATACGACGACCTAACGTTTAGGGAGCATAACCAAGCAAATATTGCGTCAGCCACAAAATTTTATAGAATAGATTACAAAAACTTTCAATCCAGGGATCCCATCAGAATGGCTGTTCTATTCAAATGACTTGTGTTGTCCCGTCTGAGTACTGCTCAGTACTCACTTCCCCTCCAGAGCAGGAGAGATTGCGACAATAGAGGGAGCACTGAGAAGATATACGGCATACATAGACGCAATAAAGCATTTAAATTATTGGGATCGTCTCAAAGCTCTCAAATGTACTCCCAAGAAAGGAGACGAGAGAAATATCAAATAATATACACGTGGATAATACTGGAGGCCCAGTTACAAATCTACACAGTAAAATAACAACGTTCTGGAGTAAACGATATGGAAGGAATTCAAAATAGAAACAGTGAAGAGCAGGGGTGCTATAGGCATAATCAGAGAACGCTATACAAAACAGAGATCCACCGCGGTTGTTCAACATCCTCCAGCAAGTACAAGAAGTATTGCCAGAAAAACCGTGGACATTTTCTAGAAAAAACTAGACAGTTTTCTTCAAGAACTGCTGGACCAACAGGCTGTGGTGGATATATGGACCTGCGGGCCGCTCCAAGCAACAGCTTACCGTAATCAATAGTTCTCGTCGCATTGATTACGACAAATTGTTACTTATTTTCTATTCTTTCTTTAGTATTCTGATCATGGGTGCAAATTTTTCTTGGTAAATGCGACTTTATTTTTTGCTTACTAATAATAAACGTGTTTACTCATTTGATTTTATCTATGTAAGAGTGAGTTAATACTCAGACGTTTAGGTAGTTGTACCACGTAGCGAAAGTTGTGTTAGGCAGTGAACACCTCCAGGGTTGAGGAGGTCCAATGATTACTAGTACTTCACTACGGGCTCACCATAGCCCGTGCCCGTGCTACTTGGAACTTTATGTTCCAAGTAGCACGGGCAGCTACTTGGAACACCTACTGGAAATAGTTCCAAGTAGCTGAATCTTAACAACAACAACGACTTACTAGTAATAACACACTCACTCCTCAGTGATGACTTGCCTCGTTAGTGTGCCTTGATTTTCCAATTGTTTGATTGATCAGGATATGTTATTCAATTTCTGTAGAGTATCTGAAGAGTCCGATGAATCCTTCCCTTTTAACTTCTGCCTGTTACCTGGTTCTCTTACTTGATGGTGTTCTGGGAGTTCTTGTACTCCACCAAGCTCGGCCCGAGGCCAGGCTTGTCTTGTGAGAATTTGGTCCACCAGGCTGTTGCTTGGAGCGGCCTGCAGGCCCATATATACCTGCTTGATCGGGTTCTGGGAGTTCTTTACTCCCCAAGCCCGGCCCGAGGCCAGGCTTGACTTGTGAGAGCTTGGTCCAACAG
>WNGS01166226.1:15210374-15230361 GCA_020271785.1 Procambarus virginalis | reverse complement strand
ATGTGGTAAGTGCTGAGCAGATGCTAATCCATCAACCACTGAGTGGCTGGCTTACCGAGAGAATATCGACCCACAATCAACTCCATCTCGTGTGTTGTCATTCAAGAATAACATGCTAGTGGCGATGTTACTTGTTGACGAAGCACCTATATCTTGTGTATAAAGCTTGCACTCAAGGTGGTGACGGGCCTTCTCTAATCTGTGTCTGAAACTTTCAAATACCCGAGCGAAAATTATTTTATATTTTCGACTCGAGAATGTCGGACCGAAACGTCGTCGTCCCTTCAATTTCTAGTGTGTGGTCTGGTCAACATATTTCAGCCACGTCATTGTGACTCCTCGCATGCATTATTTATAAATCTACCAAACCGTATAATTCGTTATAAACAAGACAATTAAGAAATCTCCCTCAGAAATACTTCTTAGGAGCATTTATCAAATCATTATTATGAGTAATTTACGCAAGAACAATCCAACGATACACAATAGAATCCCAAGAACGTGATGTATCTTTGAGAAAATATTGAGGCCAGGGGCTCGAACTCGAGGCCCTGACTCCCCAGCTACAGCGCTTGCCTCAAGTGCTCAGGGACGAGGGTTCGACTCATTGTACGGCTTCAATTATGTCTCATAGCTCAGGGATCTAACGTTGCAATTTACACCCGCCAACCTCTTCCATAAACCGCAACTCCTATTTACAAACAAATTACTAAAAAAACTAAATATAAACCAATTTACATCCATTTATATACCATTTTAACCAGTTATATATTTCCATTACGTTGACTTGAAGCTTGGCATCGATTAAAAATAGGAACACTGATGAAACGCTGACTATAATCTCCCTCGCTGAGGGATGCTGAGTGACAGGGAGATGAAATGATCTCGTCATAATCCACACGATGTGTGCCAGAAGCGAGGCGACTCGAGACTCTGGTTTGGACATCACAACGTGTGTCATGATGTGTGACCCTGAGGGAGGTCAGTGGTCGTGATGCTGAAGACCAGGTGATGAGAGAAGGAAGGTCTTGGCTTTGGGTCGGCGAGTGGAGGAAAGGTTTACATATGCCAAGCACAGATGTACGGGAACGGGATCCACGTGCTTGAGGTTGGAGTCCTAAGGGGTCGTCGATGCGAAGATCCGACTGGAGCTCGACTAAGAGGTCGGTGATTCGCTCCGAGCGGAGGGTGAGAAGGCTGCCGAGGGTATCTATATCTGTGGCCGTGGGCGGAGAAGCAAGAAAAGTAGCTGCGGCATTAGTGGTGGTGGGTGGCAGGGCGGGAAGACAAAGTGAATGACGACCATAAATGCACATTAGCGCCGAGCCCGGAGACCGTATCTTTTCCCCTAACTTCTTGGTATTTTCTTTCATTTTTTCAAGATGTTAAGGCGCTTCGTTGGGCCGGGGATGAGGTGGTGGCAGCTGGCGAGATACCGTAACACTGTGCAGTGACAAGTAGTCAGTGGCACTGGTACGTCTATATACTGGAGCGGGAAGAGAAATGATAACTAAATAGATAAAACAACTAAGCCAGAATGAGTTTTACAGTTTGAAAGGACATCAGTAAAGGCTCAGATTTGAGGATGGAGTGAGAAAAACAGTAACCCACTTGGAGAAACCAGAGAAACCACTTGGATCATATGGAATCGAACGGGGAATTCCTCGCTAGCTGCAGGGAATGTGACTTGTTCATTACAATGTGATATTGTGCACAAGAACGCGTACGTACACACGTAGAACACACAAGCAAGACAAGCTTATGCCCTCACACAAATGTGTAAGATTTAGAAATTGGGATGGAGTCAGGGACAGATGAAAGGAGAGGGAGAGAGAGAGGGAGAGAGGGATAGACGGAGGAAGTAAATAATAAGAGGTGACAAAGATGAGTGCAAGGAGGAGAGAAGTTACGAATAATCGAAAATGAAAACGAACAGCTATCTTAAGGTAAGTGAAATGTGGAGGGAAGTTACCGAAGACTTTCATCAAATTCTTATCTACCGATCGTAATCTGTTGTCACAGGTGTCATGCATTCATTGCACTGCTATGAGTCTTTAATTCATTACTCACCCTGAAGGAAATTCTCGTTCGCAATAAAACGCTGAAAATCTTACTATTCGCCTTAAAGAAAATGTCTCGTTAAACACGTATCGTTATTCGGTAATACTGAACAGTTAGAGCATCCGAAAGATGGAATCGAAAATAGTATCAATACATTTTGTCAGTTTCCTCATCGCTTGCATTACTGCTTCAACCCTGCTTGCTTCCCCATTCTTTCCTCACTCCTCTTCTCTCTCCCTCACTCCTCTTCTCTCTCCCTCACTCCTCTTCCTCCTCCCTCTCCCCTTCTGTTGTACGCTCACCGTTCATCTTAACCTTCATTGTTGTATTATACGTTCCTTGATCCTGCTTCCCACTCTCCATCTTGCTCTCTGTCTCTAACAGTATACTGTTCTAGTGTCAATAAACTGAACTGTTACCTTTATTGCGGAGTGTATCTGCCCGCCACCGTCTCGGAACCCAGCACAACCTTTGCAATATTCAGGCGAACAGCTCAATAATTTCCGTTAAGCCATTATCTCCTTGTTAATATGCGAGCAGAGAAGAGCGTCTCGCTTAACTAGACTTACAGGCAGGTATCCTTCCGAAGGTTATAATGCATTTAAGATTTACAAGAGAGAGAGAGAGAGAGAGAGAGGAGAAGAGAGAGAGAGAGAGAGAGAGAGAGAGAGAGAGAGAGAGAGAATGAAATGGGTGAACGCCACTATTCCTTTATTCCGTCCTAAAATTTCCACTCATAGGCGGTTCTCGAGACCTATCAAGGTGTTTTTATAGCCATCCGGCTTAGCAATCCCTGGAAACACAAACCGAAGCTCTCTGTATTTTTTCGCTTATTACAACTTGTAAAAAAGTTGTTACATCTTGGCTTAACGTGTTTATGACGTGTTAGAACGTTGTTACAACTTGCTATATTGGTTGTTATAACTGGTTAGGTGTTAAAACTTGTTCGAACGTTGTACCAACGTCGTAGTTTCCGTGTGTGTTTGGCGGGATGTCTCCTGAAATTGTGTTTCATTACCTACATGTAACAGGGACGAAACGTGTCTGCGCGCCTCAGAGTAAAGCAACATTTAGCAAATGTTATACTTTCGATTTTCTAAGAAAACAAAACCGGTTTGGTACAGAGAGTTATGCTTAGGTTGTTTTCTTTAATTTTGCGCATAATTAGTTGTAGATTATGTTGTCTGGGTGTTGATATACAGGTATATACAGGACGAGCTGGATGTGAATGAATCATATCTTGGGTTACCTTGAGGTGCTTCCAGGGCTTAGCGTCCCCGCGGCCCGGTCGTCGACCAGGCCTCCTCCTGGGTCATTGCATTGAAGATATTATGCTGGGAAAAGTGTAATTTCAAATGTTCCCGCTGCTACAATATCTGTAAGTGGCTTAAACATAGTTAACCGGTCCAGGAAGATGGACTGGAAAGAAGGAGAGAGGTTTAACAACCTCGAACGAGCATAATAAGTTTCTAGTAAGTATAACATGGCAGGATCAGACCGTAGACTTGTATGCCTATACTATGTCGCAAAATGTAGTGACAATATAGCTCTAATAACTCGGAGAGTTGAAAGCGCTGAGCGGTTATCCTTTCAATTTTCACTGTAGGTATTTTGCATTACTGAATCAGCACAGTGCGTCCTTGAGCTAAGGATTTCTGGTGCTTCAGACCAGGAATATGTCGAGTGTCTAAAGTCAGAGATATGTAGAGTGTCTCAAGCCAGAGATATGTCGAGTGCCTCAAACCAGAGATATGTCGAGTGTCTCAAGCCAGAGATATGTCGAGTGTCTCAAGCCAGAGATATGTCGAGTGTCTCAAGCCAGAGATATGTCGAGTGTCTCAAGCCAGAGATATGTCGAGTGTCTAAACCAGAGATATGTCGAGTGTCTCAAGCCAGAGATATGTCGAGTGTCTCAAGCCAGAGATATGTCGAGTGCCTCAAGCCAGAGATATGTCGAGTGCCTCACCGTGTTAAGGATATGTTATGCAGTTTAATCCAGGGATGTTTCTTGTGTTATAGACCAGGATTACATCGGATCCTCAAGCAATAGTTATGACGTGTTCTTCTCATATTCCGCGAGGTGTATTGTGCTAAACCTGGTTGAGATATTGTTCATATCTGTTTCGCGGAGAGAACACACTGCACAGTTTCTGACTCATTATACACTCATCATTCTCATCAAATGAGAACTATTTCGGTCATTACAGAATGAGATGGATTTTTAGAACACATCAACGACGATAATTTGTCCATGACATAGCGAGAAGAATCGTAACAGATGCTAGTGAACGGTATATCTTGCTACTGGATAACAAAGAATATATTATTTCGTTTATTATACTGAGAGTAGGGTCTTCATGTTGAAAATTCTAACTCTCTGTCACACACACTCACTCCCACCTTCTCTATCGCTTTGTCTCTCTGTGCTTCTCTGTCTTTCTCACTCTCTTTTCATTTCTGGCTCCTGTTTTATCGTAATGTTTACGGTTATATTATACACAGCACCTGATGCTCCCTCCCACTCTCAGTCCAGCTTTTGTATCCGAGCGCTCGGCCATCTCAGTGTTAATAAAGTGAAGCATTTACCTTTACTGCGTCGCCACTCTCAACACCCAGCCTCGCTACCCTTTCAAAATACAACACCGACGCTTAATACAGGGGCAGCGACGAAGCCCTCGGAGATGGGAACGTCCAGGAAAGTATCTTTACGAAAGTTATACTGCTGTTATTATTTCCAAGTGGGTAAGGCTTTTGACATTTTAAAGTTGGAGGATAGAAGCATCAACATTAAATGATATTTACTGGAAATATATTGGGAATAGTTTTTAGGATTAATACGAGTGTTTAACAGGTTAAGTGAGTTGCTAGTTTTCTCGCCTGAGTGAAGTAGTAACGGGAACATTGATCTAATATCACATAATTATAAGGCGTTGGTCTCCATAAGCAATACAGCAACAACACAAACATTAATATTAGCTTCAACAAGTAATGCTTCAGGAAATCAAAGTAATCCGTCACGTAAAAGAATAGATTGTAGGAATTCTTACCTCAAGTGAAGGCAACTTCGCCCTTTATTACCGTTATTACTAAATGGTAATACCACTTTCTTGACCCTGACCATTCGACCCCACGCCAACCTAACTTATATATATCAGAAAAGGTCATCCTTTTTTATGTTTCATTCCTATGACCAGTTTTGAGCACTTACGATATTCCTGGCGTGTGTGTGTGTGTTCATTTATCTGCACTTTCCTGTTTGTGACTGCAAGATCAAACTTTACCAATTGGATCACGTCTTTGCAACTACCGAAAAACACACTTTAATGCAATGACTAAACATTTTTTTATAACATCAAATTTTAACACTGCAAACGGAGTTGGCTTCCTCTCCTTCCCAGTGAAGTTTAGGTCATTTCCAACCGGGCGGTATTTCTATATTGTATCCATATACTTTTGTTTAATTGACAGTAATTGTCTTGTGTGTTTGTCTTTACATATTTATTATGTGTCGTGCTGCTGTCTATAATAATAATAATAATAATAATACTTTAATTGCAAGAAGGTATAATGGGTTGCAGGCGATGAGTTGCAGTCACATAACGTGGCTAAAGTGTGTTGACCAGACCACACACTAGAAGGTGAAGGGACGACGACGTTTCGGTCTGTCCTGGACCATTCTCAAGTCGATTGTGAGAATGGTCCAGGACGGACCGAAACGTCGTCGTCCCTTCACCTTCTAGTGTGTGGTCTGGTCAACGTACAATGGGTTGTTGAGATTACATAAATTACATTCATGCAAAGCCACGAACACGCGTAGCGTTTCGGGCAAATATTCTAAGATCTATGTAAATCGTTCTAAGATCTATGTAAATCTCAAGATGTTCACCATTATTTAATTTACTAAATTTTCTTTCCGGTCATTATTCTTAGCTACTTGTCTCAGCTTGCTCCTTATTCTTGGTAATACCCTCTTGCAATATTCCATTCGTCTGGCCCCTCTAGTCCTCGTGTTCCTCTACCTCAGTTCCATTACATAGTCCAACACGATTATGTAGCTCCCAGTCCCATTAACATGGGCTCTAGGAGACTCGAACCGCGAGCCCTCATGTGTGTGAGGGCGAAGCAACACTGAGAGACAACAGCTTCCAGTAGAGGCTCTTGAAGAGTCCAGACGCTCCTGCTGTGTCCTTGTAATGAGGTTTTGATCCTCTCTTGAAATCTCATACCAGCTGTGTCTTTGACAATCTCGCGTCGTGCAGGCCGGCGTTCAATCCCCGACCGTCCACGTGGTTGGGCATCATTCTTCCCCCCCCCCCCCGTCCCATTCCAAATCTTTATCCTAATTCCTTCCAAGTGCTATATAATCGTAATGGCTTGGCGCTTTCCCCCTGATAATTCCCTCTGTCTTTGTTCATTCACCCGCATAACCTGCGTGTTAATTAACCTCTCCTCTACAGGTAAATGAAATGTTATTATCCATGATAATAGGAATTCATATTAATAAAACGTGGGTCATTTAACACCTACTTGCCAAAGCGGTATCTCATGGGAAGGCCTAAATTTTCAGTTGGGCAGCAGACAGGTGCTTCAGGAGTCCTTCCTTTCTAAGGGTTGTTGGTGGCTAAGTAGGTAGAGCGACTGGCACTTGTCTGTGTGATCGGTGGATACCTGTTCAGGTTGGCATATATATTTTGATCCCAGGAGCTCTTCATCCTTGTAATTATCCATACCTCAGACGGTGTTAGTTTATGAAGACAATTTTGAGAAAAATCCCTCTTTCAGTTCAGTGGATGAGAAGTCATTTTTAAAATAGGCCACTCATCAGGGATAGTATATCTTAGATTATATCAACAAGCCACTCATTAAGCATAGTGCCGCGAGGCAAGTGTTACCAAGCCATTATTTTCACGGTTCTAGTAGGATTACACAGTTAAACTAATCTCAAGCGACCATAGACTGGACAAAATATGCCTGCTTCGCTCGTTACGTTGCGGGTGACGTTTGCAAGCCAGTTATTAAAAACGTTTCTGCGTGTTTACGTTTTTAGGCTGCCCATTCATGATATTGCCTCGGCGGGCCACTCATTATGTATAATGCCTTGAGGGCGGGACGTGTTGGGCCACTCATTAGGGATATGGCCACTTGACTGCATCTTAAAGTTACGAGGTACATGGCTACGATCCCCTCAGCTACTGGCGGGAAGATACGATGCCATTCACCTTAAAGGAGTTGCGCTGCTATGCTGACAATGTTTCATCTTACGTCTCAGAGTGGAAAGATTGGTTTATTAACTAGAAACAAATACATTCATTTCATTCATGATTCATCAACTACTTACACCTCCATTACGAAACCTGTTCATCTTTCTTCAGTAAGGGCTTTAGTTGTAACTTTTGCAACAGTTTATGGACCCAGAAGCCCTACGAGTAGGTGTATAACAATCCTGAGTTCAGAAATTCCGAAGCTACTAAACTGTTTAATAATTACCCACTAAGTTGCTACGATTACGAAAAGATGCAGAGGTTTCGTTAGTGGACACTTGAGGAATCCTGGCCCTGGATACCATGTTCCTTTCCCACACATGGTGACCCTTACCATGACCCGAGTACTCTCATGGGTGTACAATTAACCCTTAACAGCTCCAGGTATACCAGTCACAGCTCACCTGGGCAACTGCCTATAATTACACCAATGTTGTTGTCCTTTAAGATTCGCTACCTGGAACAAAAAGTCACAAGTAGCACGGGCTATGGTGAGCCCGTAGACCTATCTCATTTATTACCCCTAAGCATACATTCCATAAAACACATATTATTATTAAACAATTCTTAAAATTCCTCAAATTATATCATAGGGAGTACAGACGCAGCAACTCACACACATATATATATATATATATATATATATATATATATATATATATATATATATATATATATATATATATATATATATATATATATATCTTGGTGTTTAGGATAGAACTTGATAAACACCCCGAAAGGTATACCTGCTCAACTGGACTGTTGTGTCTACGAGCTAGGGACATACACAGTTCAGTTGCTAAGGCTGTCTTGAGATAAAACCTAGACCGTGTGATGGAAGCAGTCACTCCCTGAGGTACTGCAGAGTGCTCAAAATACAAGATATTTGAGAGCAGAAGCATTCGTGTGACCTCAAGAAAAGTGGAAAGATGAATTAAAAATAAGATACTAAAGGTAACTTAGTATCAACTTAGTTGATACTGTACTTCAACTTAGTAAAGTTGAAGAGGAGAACATAAGAATAAAGGTAACTGCTGAACGCCTATTGGCCCATACGAGGCAGCTCCTATTTATAATCACCCAATCCCGCTCATAGACATGTCCAACCGACTAACGTGAATTAGTGGAAGTGACTTTTATAAGTGTGTTTCTAAGTGTGTTAGAGAAGTGCCTGCCTAGTTAGAAATACAAGGGGGGTGTTTAGCCAGGAGGAGCAGGATGGCTCAAAGAGCACAGTGATAAAGGGGACTTAGAGAAACTCAGAAGCTAAAAAAAGAAGACACAGGAGCATTATACAGGTAGAGAAGGTCAGAGGTCGCCAGCCGGCTAGCCAGCCAGACAGCTGGCCAGACATTCAATCATACAGATAGATAAATAAACAACTAGCCAAGCCAGCCATCAAATTCCCACCAATCCTTACCTCACCTCGGCTTTACTGAAAATATTAATATATGCAGACAAGGAGTCACAATCGACTTGAGAATGGTCCAGGACGGACTGAAACGTCGTCGTCCCTTCACCTTCTAGCGTGTGGTCTGGTCAACACATTAATAAATGCATCTTCCATTGTCTGGATGAAATACTTTATCATGGCGGGTTAAAACTTCAACACAAGCCAGCTGGAGTGCGTCAGCACAAGCCAGCTGGAGTGCGTCAACACAAGCCAGCTGGAGTGCGTCAACACAAGCCAGCTGGAGTGCGTCAACTCAAGCCAGCTGGAGTGCGTCAGCACAAGCCAGCTGGAGTGCGTCAACACAAGCCAGCTGGAGTGCATCAACACAACCCAGCTGGAGTGCATCAACACAACCCAGCTGGAGTGCGTCAACACAAGCCAGCTGGAGTGCGTCAGCGGAACCAAGTTCAACATTTACAATTAGAAAGTGTAGCGAACCTTATACTTTAATTAACTTACATATCCGTTGGCAACTTAGACAAGCTAAAACTATGCAAAGTTTAATTGATCCCGTGAACGTGGCGCTGTGTCAAGTTATGACCGTGGAAATGTGGCATCACTGAGATGCGTTGAGAGAAGTTAATACCATTGTTGCTGGAGTCGTGAAGTCAATATTGCGTGAGGCGTGAGTTTTTGAGGGAGGGTGAAGGTGTGTAGTGGAGGTGTATTAGAGAGGGAGACTGTGGCACCGACAAGGGGAAGGGATAGAACGAAAGTGTGTATGAAAGGAGAAGGGGAAATATATTTGCCGTTGGTGTATGGTCATCTCGAAATCATCTCAAGATAACCTCAAGATATGGTGGGGACCGGAGAGTCGAACCCAGGTGAGGGAGGAGGAAGAGATGAAATGTTATCTGGTGTGATAATTGGGTTACCGCCCAGTCAAGCCATAATACCCCACCTGGTCTTGCTGGCTTACCACCTAAGTTTCTGGTAAATTTAATTCTTTAGAAGAGAGAGAATGAGTGTATATTCACCTATCTGTGTTCACCTATTCGTGCCTCACGGAACTGAGTTAGCACTCGGACCCCGCCTTTTCAGCCACCAGTTGTCTAACGCGACAACTCATTTCACCTGTTATGTCTGTTATTACAACTGCTGACTATATCCAGGATGTAGCCCCATAACAGCTGTTTTCTAGTTCTCAGGTAGACATTTACTGCTAGGTGAACATATGCATCAGATGAAAGGAAATGTTGGCCAAATGTTTCTATTCTGCCTCGGTGATCGAGCCTGCGATCCTCAGCCCACTGTACCTATATGTTTCATGTGTGTGGAGAGTGGTGGTGTACGTGTGTGTGTGTGTGTGTGTGTGTGTGTGTGTGTGTGTGTGTGTGTGTGTGTGTGTGTGTGTGTGTGTGTGTGTGTGTGTGTGTGTGTGTGTGTGTGTGTGTGTGTGTGTGTGTGTGTGTGTGTGTGTGTGTGTGTGTGTGCGGGGGGAGGTTGTGTACGTGAGAGGAGTGGTGGTGTGTGTGTATTTACTCAGTTATACTCACAGAGCTCCTGCGTGGTCGAGCAAGAGTTCATTAGCCCCGTCTGTGTACCATCTCTATTTCAATACAGTGACTGTTTTCACTAGTTTTTTTTTCATATATTTACATATACAACTGCTCATCAAATTGGCTTCGACAACTGACTCATCTTGGTCCTTCCACATATTTACGACACTCGGACTGAAAATGTTCTTTCTGACATTTGTGAGTCTCCAGTATTATTTCCACTTTGCAGCTACGTCCTCTCGTTCTACTGTTCCTTAAATTGAACATTGTTTCTATACCTACTTTGTCAATCCTCATTTAGTATCCTGTACGTCGTTATCATGTCTGCCCAATGCCTTCTTTCCTCCAGTATAGTGAGGTTATCAGTTTACTTATAACATATACAGTTACAGTGTTATGGACCCGTTGTGTTCTCTGCTACAGGGAGAACAGGGGAGGTTATCTTGAGGTGGTTTCGGGGCTTAGCGCCCCCGCGGTCCGGTCCTCGACCAGGCCTCCTTTTTGTTACACATCCCCCAGGAAGCAGCCAGTAGCAGCTGTCTAACTCCCAGGTACCTATTTACTGCTAGCTAACAGGGGCATCAGGGTGAAACAAACTTTTTGCCCATTTGTCTCCGCCTCCACCGGGGATCGAACCCAGAACCTCAGGACTACGAATCCGAAGCGCTGTCCACTCAGCTGTCAGGCGTCCAGGGAACTCTACAGGGAATGTAAGACAAGTGATGTAACAAGAGTCAAAGAACAGCAGTTTGAGAGAAGCAATCTTTCGTGAGGACGAAAGATGAACATTGAACAAATCCTCAATTACGGTTTCAATATTCGATTTCACGCTACGGGCTCACCATAGCCCGTGCTACTTGGAGCTGCTTGTTCCAAGTAGCGAATGTTTAACAACAACAACATTCGATTTCAATAACACTGGTTTCTTATTAGATATTGCAACCTTCTCTGCAGCTCTGCTCCAGTCTGCAATTTGTCTATTAATTACGTAGCCATAACACACCTACTAAGCTTTAATTCTCAGAGCTGTTGGATATATTAGAATTTCGCGGATTAAGCTGGAATGGATGATGGTATTTAGTTAAGGTCTAATAGCAGGGGTAATTTTGTCTTCGTAATTAAAATAAAAAACCGGCAGGAGGGATAACGCAAATTTAGGATTTCCATGTAAATTGCTTTTTGGGGGGATGTAGGGAGGCTGAGATTATGTTCAGGGGGGAGGGGGGAGGGGGGAGAGTGGAGAGTGGAGAAAGGGGGGGAAGTAGGGGTAATGGGATGGAGAGGTTTCGGTCTTTATCTGGTGGTTGATTAGCTCTTCTTTAAAGTTATGATTGTGCTATTTTTGACTCGATCATAACTTTTAAGGTATTAAAAAGGTCATAACTTTACTAAGGTACTAAGGTCAGAACTTTACGGTACATAACTTTATGATATTTGGTCCGTGGTCTTTCACTCTCACTCCCCATGGTCCGTGGTCTTTCACTCTCACTCCCCATGGTCCGTGGTCTTTCACTCTCACTCCCCATGGTCCGTGGTCCTTCACTCTCACTCCCCCATGGTCCGTGGTCCTTCACTCTCACTCCCCCATGGTCCGTGGTCCTTCACTCTCACTTCCCCATGGTCCGTGGTCCTTCACTCTCACTCCCCCATGGTCCGTGGTCCTTCACTCTCACTCCCCCATGGTCCGTGGTCTTTCACTCTCACTCCCCATGGTCCGTGGTCTTTCACTCTCACTCCCCATGGTCCGTGGTCTTTCACTCTCACTCCCCATGGTCCGTGGTCTTTCACTCTCACTCCCCCATGGTCCGTGGTCTTTCACTCTCACTCCCCCATGGTCCGTGGTCCTTCACTCTTACTCCACGACTTAATCTCCTTTCAATTCCACACTTCTTTCGAGTCCCCTACCTTCACCTGCACTCTTCACTCTGGTACTCTCACCTCCACTCCAGTGTTCACCCTGGAGTTCCTTCACTTGTACTCCTGACCCCGGCCAAGACCAGCCATGCCCCAGGCCGGACTTGTGAGTGAAAGAACTCTCGGAACTCACTTTAGGAGCACTAAGATGAAATTAGACTTTTTAATATTAGGAAAAGAGGTTCCGTTTAAGCGGGTTGATAAATCTAGCAGAGATACGCACGGCTGATGTTAGTTAACTAAGAGACAAAAGAGGAGATGGAGAGGAGAGAGAGAGAGAGAGAGAGAGAGAGAGAGAGAGAGAGAGAGAGAGAGAGAGAGAGAGAGAGAGAGAGAGAGAGAGAGAGAGAGAGAGAGAGGGAGAGAGAGACGGGGAAGGAGGGAGATTAAAGACAAATAATGTGTGGATTAATTCATGGAAAACGGACAAGGTGAAGGCTACAAGAAGTAGACAACCTCAACACTAAATTAAACCAAACAATTCTTAGCAAGAAAGTGTGGAACGGGAACAACAATAACAAGAACATCCCCCAAACAACGACAACACCAGACCCGCCGTACGACCCGGGACGACGAGTGTGAAGGACACGACAAAGACAAGTACGACTCGGGTTTTATTTTAATTTAAATTAAATTAAAAGACACGATAAGTGGACATAACTCGACCACTTGTGACGAACTGATATGGTTGAGTTATTGTGAGTGCCCGACGCTCACGATAGACAGAGGTGACAGCATCTATCACGTGACAGGAGGTGGTTGATGGGTGACAGGAGGTAGTTCATGGGTGACAGGAGGTAGTTCATGGGTGACAGGAGCCAGGTGATATATGAGGTGTCCATGGTACAGAAATATTTTCATTGTATTTTTCTGGTTAACGAATGGAATAGTTGGATGAAGTAGTGATTGTCTGTGATTGTCTGTAACTGTCTGTGACTGTTGCACCTCCCACCACCCCCCCCCCACCCCCACCCACACACACACACTTACCACAACCAAAATGCAATAAAGCATTGCTCTAGTATTTACATCAGAGCGTATCCACCTCTCCACTAGAGGGTCGTTAACATACCATTAAAAGCTCTCCCTTGGATCTCATGTGTACCAAAATACTCCAGGTTAATTAACCCGCCGGGTTAATATATATACAGCATCGTAGTTAGTGGGGTTAAGTTACTAAAGTTCCCACTTAAATCACACTCAATATAAATCCAACTGGCTACGCCTTGGAAAAAGTTGCAATTTCCATTTCCACCTGGAGACAGTCGAGGAATACTGGGGGGGGGGGGGATTTGAGAAGAAAATGTTGGCTGTGAAGTAAAAATGTTGTTTTTGCTTCATTGAATGAAACTGGGATCTTTGTACTGGGGGAGGAGGGAAGGCAGCATATGAGTACTGGGGGAGGAGGAAAGGCAGCATATGAGTTCTAGAAAAGAGAAGAAGGCAGCATATGATAACTGCAGCGAAGAGAAAGGCAGCATAACAGTACTAGAGAGGACGGACGGACGCAGCATGCACATCTGAGGTATAGCAACTGCCAAACAACTTACAATAAAACCCGAAACTATGAATGTGTGTTTGGACGAAACGTGATGTTACGAGGAGAAGAAGAACTATATAATGCTGAGAGGGATGCTGATGCTATACTGTCACGGCCCTCTGCAGTGCCCCCTCACTTCCTGTGTTAAAGGATTCAAGACTGCGAGGATATCTTTTTTATATATCTTCTCTATATTCCTTTATTCTTGTACTGAAGTCAGCACTTAACCCCCCCCCCCCAGGGTGTACTAGACAAACACAGGCACCTCAGCAATTTCCCTGAAGACTTATAAGGGGAGCTGCTGAAGTGTGTGTGTGTGTGTGTGTGTGTGTGTGTGTGTGTGTGTGTGTGTGTGTGTGTGTGTGTGTGTGTGTGTGTGTGTGTGCTCATCTAATTGTACTCACCTATTTGTGCTTGCGGGGGTTGAGCTCTGGCTCTTTGGTCCCGCCTCTCAACCGTCAATCAACTGGTGTACAGATTCCTGAGCCTACTGGGCTCTATCATATCTACATTTGAAACTGTGTATGGAGTCAGCCTCCACCACATCACTGCCTAATGTGAGCCTCCCCACTGTGTGTGTGTGTGTGTGTGGTGTGTGTGTGTGTGTGTGTGGTGTGTGTGTGTGTGTGTGTGTGTGTGTGTGTGTGTGTGACTCTAAACTGGACCATTCCTGGATGATCTGTATGTTGTGGGAGGTCTAACGACAGTTCTAGTGGCGCTGAGTTGATTGATCACACAATGGCCGTTGTAGGATAATTGATGAATTGAGACAAAGATCCTCCACTCATGCTCATGAAAGTGTGTGTTCAACAGATAACGATCTTGTTCGATGCTTGCCGTGCTTGTCAGACTTGAGACAGTGTAAAGGGGGGTCAAGCAATCCAACCGTCTTGATCATTAACAGTAACGTCAGAGGTCACCAGTTGTGCTTGTTACGTGACCACCAATCACAGCAAAGCTGGCGGAATGTGCTGCACTTTGATTGGCTAATTCATATCCCGCCTTTGTCTAAAGGGGATTGTGTTTGATGTACTAATGAGGTGTTTGTGTCCAGTCTCTCTACAGCTAAAGGAGTCTCCTACAATGTGCATCACACACGGGCCCTGTTGCTCCCAGTTATCAACCGTCTCCCACTTTAATTAAAACTGAATCCGTGGAACATTCGTGTTGTAATTACTGTTAGAGGGAAGCCACTTTTACTGACACGCGAGGCTGGTTGTAAAGTAGCCTAGAGTTAGAGCTCTAGGACGTGATCTAGTGGATCATCGATCCACTAGATCGGTGATCTACACTAACTACACCAACTGTGTGTATGGATGGCAGTGTCTGGCATCGTTACCTCGACGGCGGAGCCGGTGGCTGAGCGGACAGAACACTGGACGCGTGATCCTGTGGTACTGGGTTCGATCCTGGGAGCCGGAGATAAACAATGGGCAGAGTTTCTTTCACCATGATGCTCCTGTTACCTAGCAGTAAATAGGTACCTGGGAGTTAGTCAGCTGTCACGGGCTGCTTCCTGAGGGTGGAGGCCTGGTCGAGGACCGGGCCGCGGAGACACTAAACCCCGAAATCATCTCAAGATAACCTCAAGATAACACCGCAGACAACCGCTAGATATTCGTAGTGTCCTGAATTTCACCGTATCTTTAGGTACGAATCGTCGGAATTCTGACTTCGACCGCCAGCCCTTTGTGAATCGTGTCCAGCCACTTGGATTGGACGGTAGAGCGACGGTCTCGCCTCATGCAGGTCGGCGTTCAATCCCCTGACCGTACAATTGGGTTGGGCATCATTTCTTTCCCCCGTCCCATCACAAATCCTTATCCTGATGTCTTCCAAGTGCTATATAGTAGCAATGAATTGGCGCTTTCCCTTGATAGTTCTGCCCTTGTGAATCTCCATCTTGAGATTCAGTGCCACGATCTTCACGCATCTCGTCAGCAGACTTAAGGACGTGAACACGTGCGGTGTGACGTGACACTAACAACTCCACTACACCTGACATGACTGCTGAAGTGTATGACTGGATGAGTGACCGAATTGCTATACAGACTACAGTGTCCTTTAATTCTGAACCTTCGTTGTTCTATGTTATTTGTCTCTTGCCGGATTATCTCTAGTAGATCTCCCGGAAGTGTTCGTCCAGTGAAGCACTTGAGACTGGAGAGGGTGAGAAGTAGAGAGATGAGTAGATGAGTAGATGAGTGAGTCACTCGCTGGACTGGAGGCTGGGATCTCGCACCTGACTCATGTTAACACGTGAAGCAACCAGCTTGCCATTAATTGTCTACACCACACATTTAATGTTAGGTAATTACTACATAAGATATCTGATTGACATCGCGCTGGGGTCAGCACCCACCCTCTCCCCTGCTGGGGTCAGCACCCGCCCTCTCCCCCTGCTGGGGTCAGCACCCACCCTCTCCCCTGCTGGGGTCAGCACCCACCCTCTCCCCTTGCTGGGGTCAGCACCCACCCTCTCCCCTTGCTGGGGTCAGCACCCACCCTCTCCCCTGCTGGGGTCAGCATCCACCCTCTCCCCTTGCTGGGGTCAGCACCCACCCTCTCCCCTGCTGGGGTCAGCACCCACCCTCTCCCTGCTGGGGTCAGCATCCACCCTCTCCCCTGCTGGGGTCAGCACCCACCTCTACTGAACCACCAAGTCTCACTTTTTGAGTTGATATCAGGAAGTTATCAGAGTAACAGTGGACCAATCAGTATGTAATGTTACCCTCTGATAACATGTTTGCCACTCGACCAGTCATTCACAGTCACTTTCCATGCTCAAATAGGCCAGAAAAGATTGCACTAGAGTTTTGAGAATTGGCAGGAAAACAATTACGTTACACAAAAGTTTAGTTTAGATTTAGGAAAGACCTGGGTAAATACTGGTTCGGTAACAAGATTGTTGATTTGTGGAACCAGTTACCACGTGGCGTGGGTGGAGGTTGGGTTCCTTGATTGTTTCAAGCGTGGGTTAGACATGTATATGAGTGGGATTGAGTGTTTATAAATAGGAGCTGCCTCGAATGGGCCAATAGGCCTTCTGCAGTTACCTTTATTCTTATGTTCTTAATATTATATTGCGCAGGAAACGTGAGATTCATGTAGTCAATATGAACTGCTAATAGACTAATTCCTATCTTCTAGTGTCAAGGATTAAAAGATGGTTTTTCATCCTCTAAGTTGTCGACTAGGCAAAGTAATTTTTTTTGGCGTTCCGGGCCCCGAGTTACGCCCTTCATCCACCCAGACGCGCACAAATACCCTCCAAATGAAATTGTCGATGTCCTTTGATATGGGAAATATTGCCTTGTTAATAAAAACGACATTTATTGAACGGGGAAACATTTTCACGTTGGATCCCTTTGCTGTCCCTTTGTTCATAATTGCCAGAATGTTGCAGTTTCCCCCTTTGCGTCATGTTTCGTTTCTCGCAGATTAACGAGGTTTTCTATGGCTCTATCGGTTGAAAAGGCTCAACGCTCACGTGTGTCGTGGTGAACGAACAATAGAGGCTAAGTGAACGATGGGACTCGATGAACGAAAGACACATAACGAACGAATGACACACTGGGCGAACGAAGAGCAGCGACTCAGCGAACGAGTAACAGACTCGATGAACGTGGAAGAGTTCCTTTGCGAATTCACAGAGACGGCGAAACAAACTGTATTTTATGCTGTGATGCTGTGATGCTGTGAGGCTGGGAGATGCTGTGAGGCTGGGAGATGCTGCGAGGCTGGGAGATGCTGTGAGGCTGGGAGATGCTGTGAGGCTGGGAGATGCTGTGAGGCTGTGAGATGCTGGGAGATGCTGTGAGGTTGGGAGATGCTGTGAGGCTGGGAGATGCTGCGAGGCTGGGAGATGCTGTGAGGCTGGGAGATGCTGTGAGGCTGGGAGATGCTGTGAGGCTGGGAGATGCTGTGAGGCTGGGAGATGCTGTGAGGCTGTGAGGCTGGGAGATGCTGTGAGGCTGGGAGATGCTGTGAGGCTGGGAGATGCTGCGAGGCTGTGAGATGCTGTGAGGCTGGGAGATGCTGTGAGGCTGGGAGATGATTATCCCTTCCGTCACTAAGCCTCTTCCCTCCCACGTCTCCCACTCTCCCGTTCTCCCATCTCACAAAGCTCCTTTCCCTTCCTTCGCCGTTTCATTGTCTGCCAGACTGTTCACCGCGGCTTGACTCCTTCATTTTCCTTTTCATCTCTTCCATTGCCTTATCTCCTCTTCACTTGCCTTTTCACTCCATGTTTTCCTTTCCTTTCTCTATTCTATCTGTCCTTGAAAGCCATCCTCCTGATCCACTCTTTTCTCTGATGTGACTCAGTCATCCTCTCTACTCTCCTCAGTCTTCCCCTCCTCCTCTCCTCACTCTTCCCTTTCTCTCCTCACTCTTCCCTTTCTCTCCTCACTCTTCCCTTCCTCCTCTCCTCACTCTTCCCTTCCTCCTCACCATTTCAGACTTTTGCAGCCATCAGCTGAGCCGGGCACGGGTTCTGCTCTCTCTTAAAAGGGAAAAATTATGCTGTTGCTGATGCTGTTGCTGCTGCTGCTGTTGCTGTTGTTGCTGCTGTTGTTGCTGCTGTTGTTGCTGCTGCTGTTGCTGCCGCTGTTGCTGCTGCTGTTGTTGCTGTTGTTCCAGTATTCTCATCACGTCACTTTCAGTATTCCTATCATGCCCTATTTTTCTATCATAGTTTTAAAGCCATGAATAGTGTTTGCTTCCACAATGTGCTCCTTTAATCCATTCCACTTCCCCACTACTCTCACGCTAAAAGAAAACTTTCTAACATCTCTATGACACATCTGAGTTTCCAGCTTCCAACCATGTCTCCTTGTTCTGTTGGTATTCCGTCTGAATATTTCCGTCTATTTCCACTCTGTCAATCCCCCCTAAGTATTTTGTATGCAGCTATCATACCTCCCCGCTCCCCTCCTTTTTTCTATCGTCGTCAGGTTCAATTCCTTCAATCCCTCTTCATATTCCAACCCTTGCAACTCCGGGACGAGCTTCGTCGCAAATTTTAGAATCTTTTCTAATTTCCTAATGTTTCCTTATGTGAGGACTCCATGATGGGGCTGCATACTCTGAGACTGGTCTAACGTAGGCAGTGTAAAGCGCTCTGAATGCCTCCTTATTTAGGTTTCTAAATGACGTTCTAACTTTTTGCTAGCGTAGAATACGCTGCTGTCGTTATCCGATCTATATGTGCCTCAGGAGTTAGATTTGGTGTTATGTCCACTCCCAGGTCACCTTTCTTGAACTGTCCCTTCGGTCTCTTGTCACCCAGTACCCCGTTCCATAACTTTACACTTGCTCACACACACTCGTGTGTGTGTGTGTGTGTGTGTGTGTGTGTGTGTGTGTGTGTGGTGTGTGTGTGTGCGTGTGTGTGTGCGTGTGTGGTGTGTGTGTGTGTGTGTGGTGTGTGTGGTGTGTGGTGTGTGTGTGTGTGTGTGTGCGTGGTGTGTGTGTGCGTGTGTGTGTGTGGTGCGGGTGTGTGTGTGTGTGCGTGTGTGTGTGTGTGTTGTGGTGTGTGTGTGGTGTGTGTGTGTGTGTGTGTGTGTGGTGTGGTGTTGTGTGTGCGTGTGTGTGTGTGTGTGTGTGTGTGTGTGTGTGTGTGTGTATTCACCTAGTTGTGCTTGCGGGGGTTGAGCTCTGCTCTTTCGGCCTGCTTCTCAACTGTCAATCAATCAACTATTACTAACTACTAATTTTTCACACACACACACATACACACACACACACACACACACACACACACACACACACACACACCCACACCCACACACACACACACACACACACACACACACACAGGAAGCAGCTCCGTAATAGCTGTCTAACTCCCAGGTACTTATTTACTGCTAGGTAACAGGAACATCAGGGTGAAAGAAACTTTGCCCATTTTGTTTCTGCCATCACCGGGATCAACCCCGGACCCTAGGATTACGAGTCCTGAGCGCTATGCACTCAGCCATCAGCCCCGCGTGTGTGTGTGTGAGTGTGCATATGCATACCCCTGTATGTTGAAGCTAATAAAGAATTTAATGTAGGTTGCACTATATGTAATTAACGTCATAGAATGTTTCTGATTTTTTTTTTATTTCAATCAAAGCCACATTTATCATTAAAAGCTTTTAGAGTAATTAATGGTCGGCCTGTATTGACAGGATAACGAACGAAACTTTCATATAACAGCTATTTACAATACACACACATTATTCATATATATATATATATATATATATATATA
>WNGS01166226.1:15188268-15202072 GCA_020271785.1 Procambarus virginalis | reverse complement strand
TGAGAAATTGAGAAATGAGCCATTCCTCCCTGCCTACCTCAAACCTCATTTCCCATTTCTCCTATATCTCATTTCCTCTTCACTAACTTAATAGTCTTCATTTCATTCCCTATCTTCCTTTTATCTTACTATCTCTCTCTCATCGCCTTTCCTCCGTACATGCATCAGCCTCTTTACTCCTCATTAGTCCCCCTTGCTTATACTACCTCATCTTATCTCTTATCTCTTTTTCCCATCCACTCTTATCTCCTTTTCCTTCCCTCCTTCTCTAGCCCCTCTCCTTACCTACCGCTAGCCCCTCTCAACATCAGCTTCCTCCACCTTCTATCCAGTCATCTCATATATCTTCTCTCACACTCGCCCATTCAACCCATTTCCGAATCCTCTTCTTTTTCCATTCATGTATATTCTCTCCTCCCTCCTTTCTCTGACTCTCTCGTTCTATCTGTACATTTCTCTCATTCTTTCTCTGTGTCTCTCTCTCTGTATCTCTCCGTCTGTCTGTGCCTCTCCTCCCTCTCTCTCAGTAGTGGCAGTCAGCGCCCATACTCCGGCTCGCTGCCAAATGTGTAAAATATTTACATGGAATGTTCCTGTTGAATGAATTGGTAATAAGAGAGAGAGTTTGAACCATAGCAACCAAGCAGCATCCAGAACCCCATCTCCAGTCGTGTCCCTACCAGCATCCTCAACTGAATCCCCAGAGCAGACCTACAGCAGACATTGAGCAGCAGCCCTGAGAGGGGTGAAAACGTCAGCAGACTGTGGTGGGTGAGCAGGCAACAAGACGTTTGTGGAGATGGTATTAGCAAGAAAGCAGAGAAGAGGTAGCAGACCTCAGCAGGCGAGACACGACACTCACACCTGCTGGTCCACGGAGGATTCAGAGGCGTGGACCATTGTCTTAGTCTCGGACCCCTGCTCCCCGTCTCCTACCTTCAGCACCAGCTTCTATTGTGGTCCTCGAGCGAGCAGAAAGAGAAGGGAGAAATATGACGGAAGAGGAACATAAAGGTGTTAGCTACAAGGGCTTATATGTATCTATGTTTACTATTTGGGCTTGCAGGATCGAACTCTTAGCTCTTGGGACCCCATCTCTCTAATAGTCGGTTAATTAAGTCTAATGTATTGATTCCAGATCTAATTTTTTCTCTATCATGTCTACTACATATATTTCCCAACACACACACACACACACACACACACACACACACACACACACACACACACACACACACACACACACACATATATATCACAAGGATGCAGCTGTCGAACTCCCAGGTACCTATTTACTGCTAGGTGAACAGTGGGATCAAATGAAAAAAAACTGCCTATTTCATTCTACCTCGCCCGGGAATCGAACCCCGGCTCTTTAGTCTACAACTCCCAAGCGCGCGCGCGCGCGCGCTTGTTGTGTGGTGTGTGTGTGTGTGTGTGTGTGTGTGTGTGTTTTTAAGGAAAAAATGATATTAAACAAGAAATCTGGATCGGGTGGAATATTTGAATTACATAACGGAATCAAGGGAATTCAAATCAATTGAAACCAGAAGAAGTCAATATATGAAGATGTTTATGCGTGGCTGAACAGGAACAAATACGTTTGTGTTTATCACTTGGGCTGGACGTAGAGCGACGGTCTCGCCTCATGCAGGTCGGCGTTCAATCCCCGACCGTCCACCAAGTGGTTGGGCACCATTCCTGTCCCCCCGTCCCATCCCAAATCCTTATCCTGACCCCTTCCCAGTGCTATAAAGTCGTAATAACTTGACGCATTCCCTTGATAATTAACAAAAAAATATATAAATCAACCACCACCATACACGAACTGAAGTGTAGTTACCTCGCTAAATCACTTTAAATTTATAATCACATAAATAAAATAACTAAAAATAAAGTCACATAAACTTACCAAGTAAAACCACAATGTGTTTTATATTATTGCCGTAACATGTGCGAATGTCAATCCTGCCTTCAGGAGGTTTAAATTATTTGTTCTCCCGTATTACAAGCTCTTAAAACTATTAAATACAAGCTGCTTTCATTGCATAAAATATTTTAATCTGGAATTCTTGATATATTTCATATATTTCATAGAAGGAAGAACTGTCACCTTTTAATGTTTTTCAGCCTGTCGTTGCTACTTAGTCAAGTGTTGGCTCCGGCAGTACGAAAGATTATAGAGGAAATATTGAGGTTATACAATGGGATCGAATCCTCGTTCCTGGACGCCATGCACATGCATTACCGAGTGAACCATGATGAGCTTAAAGCGTATCTCATCATAGTCGTTTGTGCGTGTGTCTGGTACGCAAAGGCTGCGGATCTGATGATGAATGCGGGTTGGTTCCCATTCCATGTTACAGAGAGATTATTATGCAGATATTCTTTACTGCTAAGAATATGTTCTCAATGTGACCGAGTCTCCTCATATTCTTGTTACCAAAACTCCCCGGATGATATCTTTTTTAATTCTTACCAAATTTCATTCTCCTGTTAGTGTGTTGCGGGTAAGACTCAGCTCTTGTATACCTCCTATGCAACACACGTGTAGAATCACACACACTCACATATTGCAGTACATATTTAGGTAATGTTTTGCCTTATACATACATGTATATGTGCCTTAGTGTGTCATGTAATCTGATATGTATAGTGAGAATATGTGTGAGAGTTTGAAGACCTCAGGTGTCTCTATGTGTGGTGATTGTGTGATGTCCTAGTGAGATGGTGACTCTGATGTCACCACCATACTATGGTGTGTTGTTGATTTAGATTCAGCTACACAAATGCTCCAAGTAGCACGGGTTATGGTGATCCCATAGTGGACTTACTGACACAGGAGCGGGGGCTGTGTATGGTGTGGAGTTAGTATTGTATCAGTACAGTGTTACAGTGACTTGTTCTGGTCTGTGGAGCCAGCACGTCACTATAGTACAACGTGCTATAGTGACGTTTAGTAAAATACGTTATATATATAGTTACATATATAGTTACATATATAGTAAAATGTGTTTTATTGTTTAGTGTGAGTTACATTACCACTACGCGTTCTGGCACCACACACACACACAACACACACACACTTTCTGCCTATAGTCTACGTGAATCATTAAGTTTTTAATCCTGTTTTGCAATCTGTCTTGAAATTTTACAGTCACGTGAAGAAAGTTTTCCTCATGCGAACAAGATCTACTTAATTGTATTTGATCAAAATTACATTCGAGACCCTCAAAATAGATCGTCAAATTTTTCCGGTGACGCAATACATTGATTGACGCGTTGACACATTGATTGACGCGTTGATATTTGTGATGACATGAGCGTTGAATGACGCGTAAATCGACGCATTTATTGATGCGTTTATTGATGCGTTTATTGACGCATTCATTGACGTATTGGTGCGTTGATTGAATCATTGACTGAGGCGTTGATTAACGTATTGATTGACGGATTGGTTGAGGCATTGACTTGTTGATTGATCCCAAATATTGACGGATTGGTTGAGACATTGACGTGTTGATTGATCGCAAATATTGACGGATTGGTTGACGCATTAACTTGTTGATTGATCCCAAATATTCACAAACTCGTTCCATTTATAACTCCACATTACTCTATACAAATCTCAACAATGCTTGCATGAAGGAGGTTGAACACGTATTTCTCTCGCCGTGAAAACAAACCGTATTCTCCTGACAGAAACTTTCTATAGTATAAGGAGACTCCAGCTAGCATGCGTCTGTAGCAGGATTCACCAAGCATTTATTCATCCGCTTACGAAACCTGTATATCGTTCAACAATCATGGCAGCTTTGTTTACATTTAATAAACATTTTTTGAGCTCAAAAGCTCTACGAGGTTGATTATAATAACAATAACTAGGGTTGTTAAGCTTCCGAGCTCATAAACTGCTTAATTAGTATATACACAGACGAAATGATTAAGGAAAGATGCACAGATTTCGTGAGATTGGCGAATCCTGTTCCTGGACGTTCTATATTATTTCAATGAACGATGTCAAGATGCAAAACGGGGTTTACTCATCTCATATTGAATACTGATGAATGTGATGATGAGTAGGGAGGATTGTGGGTCATCGACTGCCTCAGCAAGGGAGTCGAACTGTGGGTAGGGCTGGCTGGGAAGGTTTCTTAATCTGGGTAAGTGCGTCGACCACCGTACTTGGGGGAGACGAATTGAAGCACCGATAGTTTGGCCAAGCTGTGCCAGCTTCAGGAGCCTACCTTGAGGAGCCTACAGTTGAGATGACAATTACGCTAACTTGGAGCTGAGTCAGGTCCCGTGTTCCACAAGTTTTACTCTTGCAGAAGGAAGTAAGTAATGTTCCCTTCACCTGCGCTGTGTGGGTCCTCGAACCCCTAGACCCCAGGCGTGTGTGAGGTCTACTCTATGTAAGTAATGTTTGTGGTCTTGGAGGTGAAGATGGCGACGCTCCTGACCCGTATAACGCTGAAGATTGGTCGCCAGCAATGACTGAAGTTCCCAGTTATTGAGGGATCAACTTGAGCTAGAGCCACAGGTCTCTGAATGCTTGAGTTTAGATGTTAGTTAGTTTTGCGTTTCAGTCATGCGGTTATCTTGAGAATTTATGCTTCGATGCCATAAGAACCCCGTGATCTAAGACCATCGAGTACTTGTTACTCCACCCAGTGACGGTTCTGTCAACTTGTAAACCAACACACAGGGGCTCTAAAGTAGGGGAGAACGTGTATTTCCCCTACTGTATACTCTAATGTATACAAAGGGTATACACTAGAATATATGTAGGAGAGGAGGTCTCTATTGCTAGAAGTTAATAGCCTCCTCCCACAGTGTGTATGCAATGGGCGAATTAACTCGTAGTCATTCAACTACATGTCAGAGGCAGAGAGAGCAGTGAGTGGAAATAACTGCTCATACATAACATGCACCAAAACACCTGTAATTATACCTGAGAGCTACCCGGGTCATGGGAATACCTGCGGATATATCTAGGTGGCACACACACACACAGCTGTGGCACACACAGCTTCACGGCTGTGGCATACACAGCTTCACACAGGACGCAGTTAACCAGTCTTGAAACAGCTGGTCAGAGCCCACCAAGGTGGTTCTTGTCGACCAACTCCTCAACCCGAACTTTGTTCATTTGCTGCCGCCAACAGCAGCGGTGCCAAGTAACTTTACTGCTCTTGCAAGACTTTGTAACTCTCCTTAGATTTAATCTTGTTTAATCTGATTTGTCAAATGTTGGCAGATGTTGTCAATGTTCGTAGATTTTATCAATGTTGCTAGCCATTGTAAATGTTGCCATGTTGCCAGGAGGAGACATCTGTGCTACACGTGTTGTTGATAGCGTGTGTGTCGACCATCACGTGTTGTTGATAGCGTGAGTGTCGACCATCACGTGATGTTGATACCATGTGTGTCGACCATCACTTGATGTTGATAGCGTGTGTGTCGACCATCACTTGATGTTGATAGCGTGTGTGTCGATCATCACGTGTTGTTGATAGCGTGTGTGTCGACCATCACGTGGTGTTGATAGCGTGTGTGTCGACCATCACGTGGTGTTGATAGCGTGTGTGTCGACCATCACGTGGTGTTGATAGCGTGTGTGTCGACCATCACGTGGTGTTGATAGCGGTGTATCGACCATCACTTGATGTTGATAGCGTGTGTGTCGACCATCACGTGGTGTTGATAGCGTGTGTGTCGATCATCACGTGGTGTTGATAGCGTGTGTGTCGACCATCACGTGTTGTTGATAGAGTGTGTGTCGACCATCACTTGATGTTGATAGCGCGTGTGTCGACCATAACGTGGTGTTGATAGCGTGTGTGTCGACCATCACTTGATGTTGATAGCGTGTGTGTCGACCATCACTTGATGTTGATAGCGTGTGTGTCGACCATCACTTGATGTTGATAGTGTGTGTCGACCATCACGTGATGTTGCTAGCGTGTGTCGACCGCAGCCAGTGACAACAACATATCCCAAAATAATCTACCACATAATGCAAGCGTCGAGCATGACCTTGCGTCTATCGACGAGGTACGCGCCGTCGACTGACGCGGGCGAGAAGCTACACCTCCGCGATTTGCATTTAGATGAAGAACTTAGCAGTAAACTCCACGCCGTAGATAGTTACTCTATTTACCCGCCATCTAGTGACGGCGCCACCGTCGCTCGGATATGATCTTCGATTCTGTTGTTGTTATGTGATGCAAGAGGGTTTTCTGATCCTGTTCTGGGTTGGGTTAAATGGTGTACAGGGGCAAGGGAAAGGCAGTATGTTGAGAAAGTGCTAATGAGGACAATGACCTGGGATATGAGGACAAGGGGCTGGGGTATGAGGACAAGGAGCTGGGGTATGAGGACAAGGAGCTGGGGTATGAGGACAAGGTGCTGGGATATGAGGACAAGGAACTGGGATATGAGGACAAGGAACTAGGATATGAGGACAAGGAGCTGGGATATGAGGACAAGGAACTAGGATATGAGGACAAGGAACTGGGATATGAGGACAAGGAACTAGGATATGAGGACAAGGAGCTGGGATATGAGGACAAGGAGCTGGGGTATGAGGACAAGGTGCTGGGATAAGAGGACAAGGAGCTGGGATATGAGGACAAGGAGCTGGGATATGAGGACAAGGAGCTGGGGTATGAGGACAAGGAGCTGGGTATGAGGACAAGGAGCTGGGGTATGAGGACAAGGAGCTGGGTATGAGGACAAGGAGCTGGGGTATGAGGACAAGGAGCTGGGGTATGAGGACAAAGAGCTGGGGTATGAGGACAAGGAGCTGGGATATGAGGACAAGGAGCTGGGATATGAGGACAAGGAGCTGGGGTATGAGGACAAGGAGCTGGGATATGAGGACAAGGAGCTGGGTATGAGGACAAGGAGCTGGGGTATGAGGACAAGGAACTGGGATATGAGGACAAGGAGCTGGGATATGAGGACAAGGAGCTGGGATATGAGGACAAGGAGCTGGGGTATGAGGACAAGGAACTGGGATATGAGGACAAGGAGCTGGGATATGAGGACAAGGAGCTGGGATATGAGGACAAGGAGCTGGGATATGAGGACAAGGAGCTGGGTATGAGGACAAGGAGCTGGGATATGAGGACAAGGAGCTGGGATATGAGGACAAGGAGCTGGGTATGAGGACAAAGAGCTGGGTATGAGGACAAGGAGCTGGGATATGAGGACAAGGAGCTGGGATATGAGGACAAGGAGCTGGGGTATGAGGACAAGGAGCTGGGATATGAGGACAAGGAGCTGGGGTATGAGGACAAGGAGCTGGGGTATGAGGACAAGGAGCTGGGATATGAGGACAAGGAGCTGGGATATGAGGACAAGGAGCTGGGATATGAGGACAAGGAGCTGGGATATGAGGACAAGGAACTGGGATATGAGGACAAGGAGCTGGGATATGAGGACAAGGAGCTGGGATATGAGGACAAGGAACTGGGATATGAGGACAAGGAGCTGGGATATGAGGACAAGGAGCTGGGATATGAGGACAAGGAGCTGGGATATGAGGACAAGGAGCTGGGATATGAGGACAAGGAGCTGGGATATGAGGACAAGGAGCTGGGATATGAGGACAAGGAGCTGGGATATGAGGACAAGGAGCTGGGATATGAGGACAAGGAGCTGGGATATGAGGACAAGGAGCTGGGATATGAGGACAAGGAGCTGGGATATGAGGACAAGGAGCTGGGATATGAGGACAAGGAGCTGGGATATGAGGACAAGGAGCTGGGATATGAGGACAAGGAGCTGGGATATGAGGACAAGGAGCTGGGATAAGCATACTGGTAAAGTGATCACTCTTGTTACCACGATTGTTTCCGACGAGACGACCTTCCCTCCGTCCCAAATATCCCAGCTCTTATCCTGCCCTCATATCCCAGCTCCTCTCCTGTCCTCATATCCCTGCTCCTCTCTTGCCCTCATATCCCAGCTCCTTGTCCTCATATCCCAGCTCCTTGTCCTCATATCCCTGCTCCTTGTCCTCATATCCCAGCTCCTTGTCCTCATATCCCAGCTCCTTGTCCTCATATCCCAGCTCCTTGTCCTCATATCCCAGCTCCTTGTCCTCATATCCCTGCTCCTCTCTTGCCCTCATGTCCCAGCTCCTATTCAGTTCTCATATCCCAGTTCCTGTCCTCATATCCCAGCTCCTTGTCCTCATATCCCAGCTCCTTGTCCTCATACCCAGCTCGTTGTCCTCATACCCCAGCTCCTTATCCTCATACCCCAGCTCCTTGTCCTCATATCCCAGCTCCTTGTCCTCATATCCCAGCTCCTTGTCCTCATATCCCAGCTCCTTGTCCTCATATCCCAGCTCCTTGTCCTCATATCCCAGCTCCTTGTCCTCATATCCCAGCCATGACCTGCCACGGGAAGATAACCCAACACCAAAAAACTTCAATGATAATTTTGGTGCCAAGTTGTGGCACTTAGCTTAAAGATTTGCAGTCACGTTGGTGCTGTTTAAGCGACCGACGATGACCACGTTCGGTGGACTTAAAGGCCAACTCTCCTCTCTTTTTTCCCCCTTGTTTGTGGACATTTTTGGTGTGGGGGGTCTTTTGTTTATCAGAGCTAGTTTGGGGGATTTGAACCTTTCCTTCAGGTGTTGTGGGAGTTGAGGTTGTCTGTGTGGCTCCAGGTGGCACTGTGTTGTGGTGTCTAGGGCTGTCACTAATAATTATTCTGTTTGTCTGTCTCTTGGGTGAATTTGAGGGCTGCAAAATAGATTTTCTCTCCCTTTTCAGTTCTATTATGAGCAGGAAGAGTTGTTGTGATGAGGTTTTAACTGGGGGTGTATGTACAGCTACTGTGGGTGTGGTGGTGTGTGTTTACTGTGGGTGTGGTGGTGTGTGTGTTTACTGTGGGTGTGGTGGTGTGTGTTTACTGTGGGTGTGGTGGTGTGTGTTTACTGTGGGTGTGGTGGTGTGTGTTTACTGTGGGTGTGTGGTGGTGTGTGTTTACTGTGGGTGTGGTGGTGTGTGTTTACTGTGGGTGTGTGGTGGTGTGTGTTTACTGTGGGTGTGGTGGTGTGTGTTTACTGTGGGTGTGTGGTGGTGTGTGTTTACTGTGGGTATGGTGGTGTGTGTTTACTGGGGTGTGGTGGTGTGTGTGTTTACTGTGGGTGTGTGGTGGTGTGTGTGTTTACTGTGGGTGTGGTGGGTGTGTGTTTACTGTGAGTGTGGTGGTGTGTGTTTACTGTGGGTGTGGTGGTGTGTGTTTACTGTGGGTGTGGTGGTGTGTGTTTACTGTGGGTGTGGTGGTGTGTGTTTACTGTGGGTGTGGTGGTGTGTGTTTACTGTGGGTGTGGTGGTGTGTGTTTACTGTGGGTGTGGTGGTGTGTGTTTACTGTGGGTGTGTGGTGGTGTGTGTTTACTGTGGGTGTGGTGGTGTGTGTTTACTATGGGTGTGGTGGTGTGTGTTTACTGTGGGTGTGGTGGTGTGTGTTTACTGTGGGTGTGGTGGTGTGTTTTACTGTGGGTGTGGTGGTGTGTGTTTACTGTGGGTGTGTGGTGGTGTGTGTTTACTGTGGGTGTGTGGTGTGTGTTTACTATGGGTGTGGTGGTGTGTGTTTACTGTGGGTGTGGTGTGTGTGTTTACTGTGGGTGTGGTGGTGTGTGTTTACTGTGGGTGTGGGTGGTGTGTCTTTACTGTGGGTGTGGTGGTGTGTGTTTACTGTGGGTGTGGTGGTGTGTCTTTACTGTGGGTGTGGTGGTGTGTGTTTACTGTGGGTGTGGTGGTGTGTCTTTACTGTGGGAAATGTTCAAGTTTCCAGGATGGAGCCGGCGTGTATATGTGTGTATGCACGTGTGTGTATGTACGTGTGTGTATGTACGCGTGTGTATGTGCGTGCATGCATTTTTGCATGTTCCTCTTGTGTGATACCATTCTGAATTTGTTTTTCTGTCGTGTAAATGTCAACATGCCATTCTCAATATTGTCAGCGATGGTGGTGCAGTGAAGGCCAGCTCCGTGGGTATCATACTCTCGTGTGAGTATGTTCAAGTATATTCTCATACCAAGACATTATTTTCTATGTCATTGACATGTCCCCCCCTACTTAAGAGTGTTTCCGCTCTCTTGGACCTTCTTTACAAATCTTGGTCTTCCCTATTTCCTGACTATCTGTCCATTTCTCTCTTTCTCTTGATCTCCTCCTGCTCTCCTTTCGTCTTCTTTTCCTTCCTCTCTCCTTTCGTCTCCTTTTCCTTCCTCTCTCTCTCTCTCTCTCTCTCTCTCTCTCTCTCTCTCTCTCTCTCTCTCTCTCTCTCTCTCTCTCTCTCCCTCCCTCCCTCGCTCCCTCGTCAGCGTTTAAGTTTCTGCACTTAACCATTTTATTATGGCGATCGTTCAAGAGTGCGTGAAATATGGCCTTTATGCATTCATGGACCTCTTTCTCCTCCCTTCCTTCCCTCTCTCACTCTCACCCTCCCTCTGTACCTCTCACTCTCCTCCCCCTTCCTATACCTCTCTCACTTCCCGTTACTCAGTCCATTGTTACCTCTCTCTACCAACGTGATCTCTCCAGCAATGCTCCAATTTTAACAGTCTCCACCTGGTAGTTTCCCCTCAGTCTCTGCCTAACAGCGTCGTACCCTCGTTAACGACTGGTAACGGTGACGGGGCCGGCGTGTGACGCTGTGTAACTTGTGTTACGGCCCGTCACTGGCCAGAGGGTTTATCGTTTCGAATTGCTGTCGAATCCGGCTCTGTTTTTCTCCTTCTTCCTTCCTCTTTCTTCCTCTTCCTTCCTCTCCCTTCCTCTCCCTCTCTCCCTCTCTTCCTCTCTTCCTCTCTGTTCAACTTTGCCTCACTGACGTACTGTTCTTTTCCTCCAACACCTGTGCCAAAGAATCCCGCCATCAACGCTCCCCCAAGACCTCTCTCCGTCGCAGCGTTTGGGCAATGAAAGAGATATCTTAAAATCTGATTTTCATCAAAATCTCTTTTCCCTCAACGTTAGTCTTTTCTTTCAAGGGTAATTCACTTTTCCTTGCATGCAAAAAGCTGCGCCCAGCTTTTACATAAATAATTAATCCCTGAGTGTTTTAAGCGTTTTATAAATTAGCGAGTTTTTGGCTGTGTAAATTTGTTTGGTTAATGGAAAAAATACGAATAGGCATTTATTTTTCTTGTTAAATTATGTTTTGGGTACCATAGGCTACTGTTCCTGTTGGGTGTTGGTGTGGTGGTGACGTGTACTTCCCAGATGGTGTTGTGTAGCCATATGTACTTCCCAGATGGTGTGGTGTAGCCACATGTACTTCCCAAATGGTGTAACCAACACCAAACACCTTGCCTTTACTCTCCAATATCAGCTGGATGACTAGTGATGTTCCACACACTTCACTCTTTCCGAAGACGATGTCCGGGTGGACAAAATGTCCGGGGAGATAATCTAAGCACTTGACAACTCTTCCGTCTAAGCCGCCAGTTGTGTGGGGGAGCCAGTGAGCACCAGCTGGAAGGTCCCACACGGAGTCTGTTGTTGTGGTGTCATCCCATTAGCTTCAAGTGGTTGGGCTCATTGGCTGAAATTACACCTGGTGTAGGACTCTTCATGAGCGCATCATCTCTGGTGTCAGTAGAGTGGGGATGGCGGGTGTGGGATGCAACTGACTGCTCCTGTTGCTGTTGGGATACCTTCCTCTGGGACTGTTGCTGCCCCTGGGATCCCTTCTTCCCCCCTGGGACAAAGAATGTTTGCCGTACGTGAAACACAGAACGTTTTCAGTCATTTAAGCCGCAAAAAAACTCAATGATAACTCAAGAATTTTGTGTTAAAAGAGACGAGAAAAATTCTCAGAGCTGTTTCCAGAGAACTTAATAAATTAAATGGTTATGTATCAAAATTATAACCTTGCAAATGCGTGTTGATCTTTCCATATTATATACTTAGTTTCGAAGTGTATGCCTGATATTGATTTTAATATAGATACTTAGGGGGGTAGAAATAGCCTAAGCTACTCTATCCCTTTGAGATGTATTTTTACTTGTCTCAATAAACATACTTGAACTTGAACTTGATACAGATATTTTCTGTTACATAAGAGTCCGTCGTGTGAAAGACAGGCGTCTGCTGTAATTTGAGAAGATTCGACTACAGAGCTTGGAGTATGTCTTATGTATGAGAACTGATGACTCCAAACTGTATCCTCGCTGGTGATTAGCGACTGGTCGGTAGTCGCTCTACCGACCAGTCAGTCACTTTGACTGATTGGTAGAGCAACGGTCTATACTCGTTGCAGGTTCGAAGTTCAATCACCTAGTGATTCAGATAGCGCAGCTGCTGTAGAGATGCGTCCTTATATCCCAGCTCCTTGTCCTCATATCCCAGCTCCTTGTCCTCATATCCCAGTTTCTTGTCCTCATATCCCAGCTCCTTGTCCTCATATCCCAGCTGCTTGTCCTCATATCCCAGCTCCTTGTCCTCATATCCCAGCTCCTTGTCCTCATATCCCAGATTCTTATACTCATATCCCAGCTTCTTGTCCTCAGATCCCAGCTCCTTGTCCTCATATCCCAGCTCCTTGTCCTCATATCCCAGCTTCTTGTCCTCATATCCCAGCTCCTTGTCCTCAGATCCCAGCTCCAATGATTGGCATGGTGTCAGTTACTGATAGCTTCAAATGACTGGTATCGTTCCAGATGATTGGAAAATATCTTCGTCTAGATCTTCATATGCAAATACAAGTGAACATAGTGAGTGATTAAGACAATAGAGACATATTAGTCTACAAAGTGTAGCATGCAAAGTGAATGGTAGAACCATGACTGGAAAAGTTGAGAATACAACAGGTAATGTTGTATTGTCATGGCAAATACATGGCAAGGAAGATTGATTGAATGAGGTTGATTGGACCAGAAACAGGAAATAAATCATATGGGAAAGATTTAAAATTCGACGAAATATTCATTGGTATGAATACTTAAACATAAGCCATTTGTTTTCGGTGTGATCTGTATTAATTCATTCATGATGAATACCCGATACATGATTAATTTATTAATTTATTCATATAGCTTGTATGACTAAACAACACATTTTACATGTTGTGTATGATTGTAAAAAAAAAACATCAAAGTTGTTTATTTTGTTTCGTGATCATGTTTGTGGCAATACAAGTCTGCCAAATGTGGCCTGGCAAGTTAAGACTTGCCATGCATGACAAGTCTTAACTCTTGCCATCCATGGCAATCTTAACTCTTGCCATGTGTGTGTTACTTGTCCTGGTGGAATGTAATAGTTTGGCAGTAGCCCTGAATAACAGTAGCTGCTAGTAGCCCTGGTAGACTGTGAGAGTTTCTAATAGTACCATGTCACGATTATTATATGTCTATCAAACAAATCCCTAAGACAGTATCTGTGGTGTTTCAGGAGGGGGCTTGAGGCGTGTGGGCGGCGTGTGTGTGATGACTGGGCGTGGTGGGCGTGGTGGGGCTGGCGGGGCCTGCTCGGGTAGCCCCACAGCAGGCGTGGGGATGCGTCGCAGTAAGAGTTATTGCATGAAAGGAGAGGTGAATCACACTACCCACCACCACCCGGCCCCACCACCGACCTACGAAGGCGCCGCTGCCACCTACTGCCACCCCGACTGCCACCCACTCCAAGCCGCCGCCACACAGCGTCGACGTGTGCAGCGCCACCTCCACTAGACCCGCCTACGGGCGCGGAGTGCCCTCTTGGAGTGACGGGCGAGCTCGCGGCTCCGGTTCCACCCATAGTGTGGCTGGAGGCTGGTGTGGAGGTGTTCTGGAA
>WNGS01166226.1:15126072-15143572 GCA_020271785.1 Procambarus virginalis | reverse complement strand
AGTGTAAGGTAATGAAATTAGGCGAAGGGAGCAGGAGGCTGAACACAAGGTATCATCTGGGAGGTGAAATCTTGCAAGAATCAAATAGAGAGAAAAATCTGGGGGTTGATATCACACCAAACCTGTACCCAGAGGCCCACATCAAAAGAATATCATCAGCGGCATATGTTAGACTGGCCAACGTAAGAACTGCCTTTAGAAACTTGTGTAAGGAATCGTTCAGGCCCTTGTATACCACTTATGTAAGACCAATCCTGGAATATGCAGCTCCAGCCTGGAGTACATACTTAGTTAAACATAAGACAAAGTTAGAGAAGATTCAGCGGTATGCCACCAGGCTCGTCCCGGAACTAAGAGGATTGAGCTACGAGGAAAGGCTAAAGGAGCTGAACCTCACATCCCTGGAAAACAGAAGAGTAAGGGGAGACATGATAACCACCTACAAAGTTCTCAGGGGATTGACAGGGTGGACAAAGACAAACTCTTCAGTACGGGTGGGACACGAACAAGGGGACACAGGTGTAAACTTAGTACCCAAATGAGCCACAGAGACGTTAGAAAGAATTTTTTCAGTGTCAGAGTAGTTAATAAATGGAATGCATTAGGAAGTGATGTGGTGGAGGCTGACTCCATACAGAGTTTCAAGTGTAGATATGATAGAGCCCAGTAGGCTCAGGAACCTGTACACCTGATGACTGACAGTTGAGAGGCGGGACCAAAGAGCCAGAGCTCAACCCCCGCAAGCACAATTAGGCGAGTACACAGGTACCCGCCCACACAGGTACCCGCCCACACAGGTATCCGCCTACACAGGTGCCCGCCCACACAGGTACCCGCCTACACAGGTGCCCGCCCACACAGGTACCCGCCGACACAGGTACCCGCCCCCTCACAGGTGTACGTAGTGACTATCTCCCTCTCCTGCTCCCGTCAATAGGTAACGAATGCACAAGAATGTAAACTATCTATTGATAATGTAAACTATCTATTGATAATGTAAACTATCTATTGATAATGTAAACTATCTATTGATAATGTAAACTATCTATTGATAATGTAAACTATCTATTGATAATGTAAACTATCTATTGATAATGTAAACTACCTATTGATAATGTAAACTACCTATTGATAAGACGGCATGGACAGGATACTTGGTCAACTAATGAACAAATCCACAAAGGCCGTGACGAGGATTCGAACCTACGTCCGAGAGCATCCCAGACGCTGCCTTGATCGACTGAGCTGCGACATGGTCAAAAGAATTGTAACCAGACGTTCTACTGAACTTACTTGGATCCTGCCGGCCTCTCCGAGACACAAATCAGGGTATTTACACAACTCCCCCCTGCACTCGAGCTATGTCAATAGGCCGTTCTACCTCTTCGCCCTGTTGTTGTGTTGAATTTTTGTCAGTGGAAAGAATTACATACATAATGCGACGCGGAGGAGTCGTGATCCCGACGTCCATGATATCCGTCTGCATCAAATTTGTGTTTTCTAATTTCACCTCAAAATCCACAAATCTTGTTTTTGAAGCTTATAATTATCCCTTGATCTTACAAGATTTTCTTCACGTTCTTAATCCTCTTTGTGGCTTGATGATACTGAGTCTGGCTTGAGGCTACTGGAACAGGCGTTCCAGGAGTTGAGCTTTATGGGTNTATATATATATATATATATATATATATATATAGAGAGAGAGGAGAGCCACAAAAGCCAGCTTGGATCACCAGCTTCTCACTCACGGCCAAACTTAGTCACAGTTTCCTCCGCTGCAACAAAATTATTTAAGGTTGTAAACTTTCGAAGATAAAGCAGTTAGGACTGCTCAAATAACCTTTAACGAGCTGAACCGCTCCTCGTTAACTTTTATTGGCAGGAGGTTGTTTGCCTCTCCCCGAGACGCCCAACCACTTGGGCTGGACGGTAGAGCGACGGTCTCGCTTCATGCAGGTCGGCGTTCAATCCCCAACCGTCCAAGTGGTTAGATACCATTCCTTTCCCCCCCCCCTTCCCATCCCAAAACAGATGAGCTGAAATATGATGAGGGAAGGGAAGGCAATTATCAGGGAAAAGCGCCAAGCCAATATACTATGTAGCACTTGGAAGGGGTCAGGATTTTGGATGGGACGGGGGAAAGGAATGGTGTCTACCACTTGGACGGTTGGGGATTGAACGCCGACCTGCAGGAAGTGAGACCGTCGCTCTACCGTGCAGCCCAAGTGGACCCAACGAAGTGGACCATCCGGAATCGAACGCTGGCCTTGTAAAAAAGTGCCATGCCGCATCTTCACCGACCGGTTTTGTCAGATTGTGCCATTTAACCAAATAATTGTGCCATCCAAGAATTGTGCCATATAACCAAAGAATTGTGCCATATAACCAAAGAATTGTGCCATATAACCAAAGAATTGTGCCATATAACCAAAGAATTGTGCCATATAACCAAAGAATTGTGCCATATAACCAAAGAATTATGCCATATAACCAAGAATTGTGCCATATAACCAAAGAATTGTGCCATATAACCAAAGAATTGTGCCATATAACCAAAGAATTATGCCATATAACCAAAGAATTGTGCCATATAACCAAAGAATTATGCCATATAACCAAGAAACATAGTATACTTATTGTGGTTTGACTTTGAACTTTAATTTTGTGACGAGTGCGCATGTTCCAGTTTACTTTAGGGGTAAACTTGAAGTGTGGTTTGCATAAGCAACTTTCACTCTCATTCACTCTTACCGAGCAGCGTCCACTTACTCTCCCTCAGGGAGATCCCCTTTGCAGTCACTCTGGGAGAGTTGGTTTCATTTTTTCTCACTCTAGTTGAGCAGCACTCTCGCACTCTCTCACCCTCTCACTCTGGGACTGAGAGTCGAGGCGTTCCATCAGCTTCCCTCCCTGGTTAAAGTTGTGGGAGCCGGCTGGAGGCTTGCTCTATGTGGCGCTGGCTTAGTGTACACTGTATCTGCGTCAGCCAGGCTCATGTGTACACTGTATCTGCGTCAGCCAGGCTCATGTGTGCACTGTACCTGCGTCAGCCAGGCTCATGTACACTATACTTGCGTCAGCCAGGCTCATGTGTGCACTGTACCTGCGTCAGCCAGGCTCATGTGAGCACTGTACCTGCGTCAGCCAGGCTCATGTACACTGTACCTGCGTCAGCCAGGCTCATGTACACGGTACCTGCGTCAGCCAGGCTCATGTACACGGTACCTGCGTCAGCCAGGCTTTTGTACACGGTACCTGCGTCAGCCAGGCTTTTGTACACTGTACCTGCGTCAGCCAGGCTTTTGTACACTGTACCTGCGTCAGCCAGGCTTTTGTACACTGTACCTGCGTCAGCCAGGCTTTTGTACACTGTACCTGCGTCAGCCAGGCTTTTGTACACTGTACCTGCGTCAGCCAGGCTTTTGTACACTGTACCTGCGTCAGCCAGGCTTTTGTACACTGTACCTGCGTCAGCCAGGCTTTTGTACACTGTACCTGCGTCAGCCAGACTTTGTGTACACTGTACCTGCGTCAGCCAGACTCTTGTGTACACTGTACCTGCGTCAGCCAGACTCTTGTGTACACTGTACCTGCGTCAGCCAGACTCTTGTGTACACTGTACCTGCGTCAGCCAGGCTCATGTACACTGTACCTGCGTCAGCCAGGCTCATGTGTACACTGTACCTGCGTCAGCCAGGCTCATGTGTACACTGTACCTGCGTCAGCCAGGCTCATGTGTACACTGTACCTGCGTCAGCCAGGCTCATGTGTACACTGTATCTGCGTCAGCCAGGCTCATGTACACTGTACCCGCGTCAGCCAGACTCATGTACACTGTACCTGCGTCAGCCAGGCTCGTGTACACTGTACCTGCGTCAGCCAGACTCATGTACACTGTACCCGCGTCAGCCACTCATGTACACTGTACCTGCGTCAGCCAGGCTCGTGTGCACTGTACCTGCGTCAGCCAGACACGTGAATGCTGTACTTGCTGTAACGAAAATTTCTCCACTTTAAATACGTTTCCGGAAGTTTTTGGTAAAAGTTTAATAAAGGAAGGTCTTGAAGCATATCAAGTCCAACCCCCAAGTCCAACGCCATGACTTGAAGCATATCAAGTCCAACTCCCAAGTCCAACGCCACGACTTGAAGCATATCAAGTCCAACGCCTCGACTTGAAGCATATCAAGTCCAACGCCCCGACCTGAAGCATATCAAGTCCAACGCCACGACTTGAAGCATATCAAGTCCAACGCCACGACTTGAAGCATATCAAGTCCAAAGCCCCGACCTGAAGCATATCAAGTCCAACGCCACGACTTGAAGCATATCAAGTCCAACGCCCCGACCTGAAGCATATCAAGTCCAACGCCCCGACCTGAATCATATCGAGTCCAACACCCAAGTCCAACTCCCAAGTCCAACTCCTGAGTTGTCTCCACTCGGGGGGGGGGCGGGGGGTGGAGATTGAGGCTTAAAAATAACTCCGTTGGGAAGTAATTTTTCCTTCTATCTAAAAGAGGATAGAGCTCGCGTCTCAGGTTCAAGTCCTTCACGTAAAGCACCGTCTAGTCCTCGGATTTTAAATGTTATTACCCTGAGGAACTAATTAAATGGATGAACTGGTCGTTAGCGGCTCAATGAGGCACTTAGAAGACGATAATCTGACTAAGACGAACACTTTCCTCATCTTGGAAATTCTTGGAAATTCTTGGAAAAAATTATTCAGGGGGTTACACTGAATAGTGAGAACCAGGCTGGTTCTTGTAAGCCAGGGTGGTTCTTGTAAGTCAGGCTGGTTCTTGTAAGCCAGGGTGGTTCTTGTAAGTCAGGATGGTTCTTGTAAGTCAGGATGGTTCTTGTAAGTCAGGCTGGTTCTTGAAAGTCAGGCTGGTTCTTGTAAGTCAGGCTGGTTCTTGTAAGTCAGGCTGGTTCTTGTAAGCCAGGATGGTTCTTGTAATCCACGGTGGTTCTTGTAATCCACGATGGTTCTTGTAATCCACGGTGGTTCTTGTAATCCATGCTGGTTCTTGTAATCCAGGATGATTCTTGTAATCCAGGCTGGTTCTTGTAATCCATGGTGGTTCCAAGTAGTTTTGGGGGTTGTTAAGGATCTTGGACTGGTCGAAACATCGCAACTCTCACTCCTTCTCACGTGTGAGTCGGCTTGGGACACATAACACAACCGAACCTCTGGGAATTTCAGTAATCGGTGCTGAAGTTAAATCTACGTCTTGGCGTGAGGCAAAACATTACGTCGTCTCCGCCATCAATGAGAGGCAGGCGACTCGCTCTCCTGTCTTTCTATCATTCACTTTTCCTGTTCATTCTTCTCTGCTTCCTATTGTCTCACACTTCAGTGTGGCTCCCGAGAGGTCAGGTGAGGAGACGGAGGGAAATTGAAAGGTGAGGGACACAGGGAATCAATAACGAGGAAAGAACATTCTTGGTTATTTAAATAATAACCAGAAAAATATCACATTTATTGCTGACCCAAAAATCCCTTTATTCGTGTTGACCAGACCACACACTAGAAAGTGAAGGGACGACGACGTTTCGGTCCGTCCTGGACCATTCGCACCCTTTATTCGTGAGGTATATTGACCAGAGGTTATAAGGATTATAGTGACAATGGCTTAGAAGGCTTCTGCACTCTTAATATATTTGAAACATAACGCTAAAACTGATAACATACGTCTGCCTTTATGAATATATCCCGAATATTGTTCACATTGACGCCAGTTTATTCTGTAACATGACTGTAAAGAGGTGAAGAAAATATTGTATTATGAACACCAACGACTCCTCCTGCGCCTTGCTCAAGTGCAAGCCTTCTACCGGGCCATAAGTAAGAGCCTCAGACCGCGACGAGTACCCAGTTGAAAAAGCCCATCTCCATTTTTATTGGAGATCGAAGTCAGCGGATCACCCCAAGAATGTCTACCCCCCCCCCCCGTGGTGAAGGATAGAGAGGGGGGGGGGTCATGGGAGGGGGGTTGTTGGGCGCTGATGTTATGGTGGAGGATCAGGGAGGTGGGCCGAGATGATATTGATCCCCGAAATCAACGTAAAGTAACTCTTCACCACCTCTATCCACCACTTTCTCTTCATCCCTGAAACGCTTTTCATTAAGCATTATCTTCATCAATATATAAACTACACGAGAAGAACTAACATATATTTATGTAGAAAATAATGTATTCACCTAGTTGTATTCACCTAGTTGTGCTTGTGGGGGTTGAGCTCTGCTCTTTCGGCCCGGCTCTCAACTGTCAATCAACTGTTTCTACTACTACTATTTTTTCCCCCCACCACACACACACACACCAGGAAGCAGCCCGAGACAGTTGACTAACTCCCAAGTACCTATTTACTGCTAGGTAACAGGACCATAGGGTGAAAAACTCTGCCCGTCGTTTCTCGCCGGCGCCCGGGATCGAACTCGAGACCACAGGATCACGTGCACAGCGTGCTGTCCACTCGGCCACCGGCTCCCCTGTGCTAGATGAACTATAATGAGTATGGAGTGTGGGATTTACTGAGATTGGAAACTGGTATCATTTGCAGTTGAATGCAAAGGAATGTGGTTGGCTCAACCAAGACCCGCCTGTGACCATCCCCACTCACCTACCTGTCACCCTGCAAAGTTTGGTGAGGCTAAGCATCTGACCTGCAACCTCGAGCAGACAGATAAACAACAAACAGACATTCTAAACAAACTAGACTGTTCAAATAAACATTCTCTCCCACATAAACATAAATTCCTCCATGTATCTCCCACAGTTTTGGGTTGGCATCTATGCTGGCAATATTTTCTGGCCACGTATGAAAAATTTCACTTCATGACCTTTGAGGGAATCGCATATGATAATTTTATGATAGTTCAAGAGCTGACTGGTCAAGCTGTTCATCTTCTTGATACACCGCTATTGCCTTCCCGGCTCTCAAGAGTGCTCCGAGCGTCTCTGCTACTGCTGGAAGTGGTTCTTGATACTTGAAAATAGTGCTACTTCTTACGGCGCTTCTTGCTCCTCTGCTCCGTTCCATCTCAAATGGTCCAGATGCAGGCGATGAGTCACAATAACGTGGCTAAAGTAAGTTGACCAGACCACACACTAGAAGGTGAAGGGACGACGACGTTTCGGTCCGTCCTGGACCATTGTCAAGTCGATTGTGTGTTGAGTACGGTTTTCTAATCCCGTCCTCGTATCCCAGCTCCTTATCCTCATATCCCAGCGCCTTGTCTTCGAATGTTAGTGCTTTGTCCTCTTGTCTCTGCTTCTTATCCTTATATCCCACTTCATTGTCTTCATACCTTAAGTTCTTATCTTAGTATCCTAGCTCCTCCCTCCTCATATCCATGTTCTCTGTCCTCATATCCCAGCCCCTTGGCCAGGGATACACCACTCTTGTTTTTATATCCCAGCTCCTTGTCCTCACATCTCAGCTCCTTGTCCTCACATCTCAGCTCCTTGTCCTCATATCCCAGGTTCTTACCTCATATCCCAGGTTCTTACCTCATATCCCAGTTTTTCTCCGTATCCCAATACCTTTTCCTCATTTCCCTTCCAAATGCTCAGGGGTTTCATTTCCAGCTGGAACAGGACTGGTGACCGTCAAATGGACGATTGGTTTGAGTGCACCGAGTGTGTGTGTGTGTGTGTGTGTGTGTGTGTGTGTGTGTGTGTGTGTGTGTGTGTGTGTGTGTGTGTGTGTGTGTGTGTGTGAGGGAACGTGTCCTCACCATAGTCACGCTGGTGTCTTTAAAACAAGTGAAACTTAAAGTGCTATTGCCAGGATCCCTTTTATTCAGTATTACACTTCATGGCTATTCTGCATTCCCTGTCTGCAGTATTCATTGAATTATTAAAACCATCAAAACGTAATATCCATCAATGAAAATGATATTCCTTAACTATGATGTGTTCAGTTAACACTGCCCACTCTCACTGTCTTCATCGATACCGCAAATTATTGTCTCGTTGTTTCATTGTAAGATGGCTATCGTAGTCGCCTGCGAAAGACATGAACGATATCGCAATCTGAACATCTATTCATGATATATTGATCTGTCTCTCTCTCTCTCTCTGACACATATTATATTACATCACAAACTCCACAAATGGGTTTCCAATACCGAGTTATTTCTCTTCTTCATAAAGAATAAAGCTTTGTTCATTATGCTTCTTCGTAAAGTCTAAATCTTTGTTCATTACGCTTCTTCATAAAGAATAAACTTTGTTCATTATGCTTCTTCATAAAGAATAAACTTTGTTCATTACGCTTCTTCATAAAGAATAAACTATGTTCTTTACGCTTCTTCATAAAGTCTAAATTTTGTTCATTACGCTTCTTCGTAAAGTCTAAAGCTTTGTTCATCACGCTTACTTCATGCTGGGTTAAGCTGGATGACAGATGTTTAGTCTTATCAGTAAACAACGTGCTATTTTGTGTAGTTGTTAATGACCTTGGAATGGTAAGGTAATTTATGAGCAGAAACTGCTGTTAGTATAACTTTAGAGCACCTGGGTGGGATACGAGGACAAGGAGCTGGGATACGAGGACAAGGAGCTGGGATACGAGGACAAGGTGCTGGGATATGAGGACAAGGAGCTGGGATGTGAGGACTAGGAGCTGGGATACGAGGACTAGGAGCTGGGATACGAGGACTAGGAGCTGGAATATGAGGACAAGGAGCTGGAATATGAGGACAAGGAGCTGGGATATGAGGACAAGGAGCTGGAATACGAAGACAAGGAGCTGGGATATGAGGACTAGGAACAGGGATACGAGGACAAGGAGCTGGAATACGAGGACAAGGAGCTGGGATACGAGGACAAGGAGCTGGGATACGAGGACTAGGAGCTGGGATACGAGGACAAGGAGCTGGGATACGAGGACAAAAAGCTGGAATACGGGAACAAGGAGCAAGGATACGAGGATGGAGTGAAGAAAATATTCAATATCCACCACCACCATCGGGGTATCGAACACCGGCCTGCAAAAATCGAAACATTCGCCATACCAACCTAATTTGTGATAAAGCCCTATTACCAATCTACGGAAAAGGGCTAAAATTACAATTAACAACAACTTAGTTTATTATCAAATAAATATAATTTGTTGCACTACGCTTGATATAATCAACGTGAAGCTCGTCTCGTTCCCAGACCTAATAGCTTCGTATTGCTTCATTGTTGACGCGGACTAATTACCTTTACTCACGTTCGCTATAAACAAGAGCTAATTAATCCCGGCTTAGACCCCATTACCAAAGAATAATTGTGTGAATGGGAAGGTCTCTCATTAATTTTGATATTTGTCTTCGCGTTGACTTAGACCATCTTGTAAGTCGTTAGCTGATGTAACTAGGTGTTGTGTCCTCCGCCCTCTTGAGGTGTGGGTGGAGGAGGAGAGTGTGGGTGGAGGAGGAGGGGTTATGAGTGATAGGATAAGGGTATGAGTGGAAGTTCTGGAGTGTTAGGGTGCGTGGAGAGATTGGGAAGGGTGTGTGGCTGTGTGTGTGTTTATTATTATTTAAATGATTTAAACCAAGCAACAACACGACGACGGGTCATGATTGGGAAACTAAAGATCTTAATGAGTCACAGGGACGTCAGAAAGACCTTTTTCAGTGTCAGAACTGTCAATACGTGGAACAGTTTTGACGGAGAAGTCGCCGAAGCTGATTAGATTCAAAGTTACGTCTAGGAGCTTAGCTCGACCCACAAGTACATCTAAGTGAGCATATCTAGATGAGTACACACACACACACACACCCTCCCCCCCCCCACACACACACACACACACACACACACACACACACACACACACACACACACACACACACACACACACCTATACAGAGATCAGAAACAGTAGGCGGAATGAATCAAGGAAATAAATAAGGATGTAGGAGCTGGCACAGCGGGAGACATTACTGTGGATGGCTTTTTGCGTGGGAGTGGATGCCATTCATTGCTTTGGGTGGCCTGAGGGAGAGTTCCACAGCATTACTGTGGGTGACTTCACAGGTGGGATGGTGGGAGCCCTTAATTGCTTTGGTTCGAATATTTACTACTGTGGGTGACATGGGGGCGGTGGTTGGCCTTACTGTGGGTGGTGGGTGGCTGTCATTACTGCTCTGTGTTACTATGGGTGACGAGTAGGCTTTATTACTGTGGGTGGAAAGGCTATTACCGTGGGAGAGGGAGTGGAAGGCGCAGGAACCAAAAGGAATATGAATATATGTTTACCAAGTATGGTGTGCGGCGGCGGCACTCTCTCTCTCGCATTTTCTCTCTCTCTCACCTGCCCTCTCACTCTCTCTCTCACTTTCTTTATCTCTCTTTTTCCCCTCTCACTCTTCCTGATTTACCCTGTCTTCCTCATTTTGTCTTTCTCACTTTCTCTCTATTGCTTACTCATTCTCATTCCGGGAAACATATTGACTGACTTTCACCCCCCCTAAACCTGAGCTGAGATATGCTGACGTCTGTAAACACTGAATACTGGAACACTTGATGATATACTGGTGTTATACCCCCAAGACTGACTGTATAATACATCAGTTATGCAATATATGTGATGTAACTAACTTGAGCTGGTGAAAGGAATTTGAATCTCCTCTGTGGTGCAGTGATCTCTCGCTCTCTCTCTCTCTCTCTCTCTCTCTCCCGCTCGCTCTCTCTCTCTCTCTCTCTCTCCCTCACTCTCGCTCTCTCTCTCGCTCTCTCTTTAAACTAAGAGCTAGAAATCTACAGGATTAAAACAGGAATTCCTCATGTATATGCATATATGTATATATATGAATATATTCGCAGTCATGTATATATGACGGTGTTTGATGTTCATCACATCGTCGGACTTTCCTTGGACTCACTAGCCTGCCCCTAGACTCACCAGCCTGCCCTCTGGACTCACCAGCCTGCCCCTAGACTCACCAGCCTGCCCCTAGACTCACCAGCCTGCCCCTAGACTCACCAGCCTGCCCCTAGACTCACCAGCCTGCCCCTAGACTCACCAGCCTGCCCCTCCCTGGACTCACCAGCCTGCCCCTCCCTGGACTCACCAGCCTGCCCTCTGGACTCGCCAGCCTGCCCTCTGGACTCACCAGCCTGCCCCTCCCTGGACTCACCAGCCTGCCCTCTGGACTCGCCAGCCTGCCCCTCCCTGGACTCACCAACCTGCCCCTAGACTCACCGGTCTCTCCCAGTGACCTATCGTCTCCCATGCTAATGAACTGAGGAAATATTGAAACAGGTGTGTGGCGTCGGCCGCAGTGATAATTAGCTCTTGGCCGCATTGACGAGGCCTTGGCCGCAGTGCCGAGGCCTTGGTCGCAGTGCCGAGGCCTTGGCCGCAGTGACGAGGCCTTGGCCGCAGTGACGAGGCCTTGGCCGCAGTGACGAGGCCTTGGCCGCAGTGACGAGGCCTTGGCCGCAGTGACGAGGCCTTGGCCGCAGTGACGAGGCCGTTACCTCGTCACGTGTGGGCGAGTTACCTCCCCACATACTCATAGTGCGCTAACGCATCAACAGTCTCATGCGCTGCGGTGTTTCAGGACGGCTGATAACGCACGCGTTGATAGCGATGCGTCGTTATCACCAGGTAAGGCTGATAACGTCACCAGTACCGTTGGTACTTTATATTCAGTTGATGTTAGTTATCTTCCAGTTGGTCTACTCTCATTGTTCTTGCTATAAGATGTTTTGATAATATACAGCCTGCTCACGGCTGTTCGCTATCAAGTTACGGGCTCACCATAGCCCGTGCTACCCGGAACTTTGTTCCAGGTAGCAAATCTTTAACAACAACAACAACAACGGCTGTTCGCTCCAGCAACGGCTGTATTGGTCTAAGTCACTTACGACCGATGATTTTATATGATCTTACGATGTCTCGTAGTGAAATCTTTCAGTAAGTTAGAGCCTCGGGTATCTTGCGTGGTTCATTTCTTCTCATGTCTGTGTGAATTCTTCTATTTCACTCACTTTCCTTGTGTTTCTATGTCATATTTCACTCATTTTCCTTGTGTTTCTATGTCTCTTTCCTCTGTATCTTCTAATCTCTCTAATCCTTACTCTCCGTTTGCTCTTTTTTGCCTTCAACATATATAAGAATTCAATGATTCTCCTCTGCGTCCCACAGAAGTATTAAGGGGTAAAGGGAGATAATCCTGGTTTTGGTATGTTTAAAAATCCATAATCTTTCAGGGCGTAAATCATCAGAATGTTGCCATAAATCGCCGCAGACGACTCCATAATATTGTGCTAACTCACTGGCCGTCGTTTGTAACTAAAAATTAATGTTTCTTTGGCCACTTTTTATTAAGGGGGAGGGGGCGAGAGCTTCCTCTTCAGAGTGCTAGTTCAATATTCACATTATTTTAAACTTCACTAATAAATTTAAGTCACGCTTTTTCACACTTAGATTCTATTGCATCACGTTAATCGTCCACTTTCGCCTACGCAAGTTTTCACTAAACACTTAAGGTATTCTGAGGCTCCATAAGTCGCACTTGAAACATTGTCTAATACGTCCTCGTGTAGAATGTTGTGAATATGGTTCTAAGGAGATATTAATGTATCATATTATTGACTCAAAACACTAGAACCTAAAACCTGAACCGGAATTATGACGTCATAAGGACGTCACTGGTCAAAATATCAAGAAAACACCCCATTTTATCTATTATATTGGTTAGGTTAGTTTAGAATAGGATAGGTTACATTAGCTTGGGTTGGGTTAGGCTAGACTAGGTTAGGTTAGGTTCAGTTGGGTTTACATCAAGAATAGCGATGACGTAGGCTGATGAGAATTTGCTCAAATCTTATTCTTTATTTTTAAGAATGTTTTCCCTACATGCTAACCAAAGTCGCCTTCTACTTCATGTATCACCAAGCGCATCCACTTGGACTGGTCGGATGAGTGGCCACCACGTCTCTTGCATAGTCAGAGCTCGATCCCCCGTGGCCCAAGTTCTAGTTTAGCTAGTTTTATACCACAGACGTGACCTTTACCTTATACGATGGTCCAGATGGTTGGGATCAATCTTGGAACCACTTGGGACCGTTCCCTCATATCCCAAATCCTTCTTCTCATATCCCAGATCATTCTCCTCATATCCCAGATCCTTCTCCTCATATCCCTGATCCTTCACTACCACCGCCCTACGGAACACCCACCGCCTCAGGGAACAACCACAGCCAAAGCAGCAGTAAGAGCATCTAATCCTTTTAGACTGGGATCGTCTGCCTCTCTGGTTCAGTCACCACCTCGTCCTCGCCCCGAAATGTTCTCCAGCCTGTATTGACGGCCCCTTGTGTTTGGTGGAGCGCTCTGGCTTCCACCTTCCCTTTGTTATGTGTCCTGAACAGTTTTGTTCAAGACTAAATAGTACTTATAGTTTTATAAGTGAGCTTGTAGTGGCCTTAACAACCTGATCAGTTACAAGCCAACAACTGCTGGACGTAATCATACAGTTCGTTTAACGGTTGAAGTGTTTTGTTTAATGTTATCAAGTTTTTTGTTTAACGTAATTTAGTTTTTGTTTAACGTTTTTAAGTTTTTTGTTTATCGTTTTTAAGTTTTTTGTTTATCGTTTTAAGTCTTTTTTTTTACGTTTTTAATTTTTTTGTTAACGTTTTATGGTTTTGTTTAACGTTGTCAAGTTTTTTTTTAACGCTTTAAGTTTTTGTTTAACGTTATTTAGTTTAAAGTTTAAAGTTTATTTATGTTTTAAGTTTTTGTTTAACGTTAATAAGTTGTTACAATATTTTAACAAGACACAAATAGTAAGGTTGTGGTGCGAGGAAGCCTTCAACACAACACCAAACACATCCATGCGGATGAACAAACACATCCACGCGGATGAACAAACACATCCACGCTGATGAACAAACACATCCATGCTGATGAACAAACACATCCACCTGGATGAACAAACACATCCACGCGGATGAACAAACACATCCACGCGGATGAACAAACATCCACGTGGGTTCACCCGGAAAGACTTAGCGAGAGATTTTTCCAGTCCTGCATTTTGCTGGTTAACACATGAAGCTTATGTATGACAATGTATGATAGGTGGAGGTTATGTATGTGTAGCTTATGTATGATAACACATGGTAGGTGGAACTTAGTGTGTGAAAAGGTATAATATGAGAAACTTATGATAACACATAAGAAGGGGGGGGAAACTTATGAATAAGATATCAGAGGAAAGTTTATCCTGGATGAAACATCAGAATGGAATAAGATATGATAAGGGAGGAAGAAGAGGGCTCAAGACAGAAGTGGAGGAAGGAGGGGGGGGGGGAGGGAGAAAACAATCCAACATTTGACGAAAAACAACAAAATCAAAACTAAGAAACAACATTCTAGTTTGGCTAATTACACGAATTAAACTTTAGCAACTTGTCTCTGGTGTTGTGTCTTCCTCAACCAGATTGGTGTTGCTACTTCCCTCAGCAACACACACACAGAGGCGGGACCAAAGAGCCAAAGCTCAACCCCCGCAAGCACAATTAGGGTGAGTACACACACACACAGAAATCCCAATAGCGTTATGCATCAAATGAACAAATCCACATGGGTCGTGACGAGGGTTCGAACCTATGTCCAAGAATTCAATTTTTTTTAACATGTCGTAGCTCGGTCGATTAAGGCAGCGTCTGGGGATGCTCTCGGACGGAGGTTCGAACCCTCGTCACGGCCCTTGTGGATTTGTTCTCTCAGCAACACTTGGGAATACAATGGTATACCTCAGCCTCCAAGGTTATGTTAGCGGCGCCGTAGGACAGCTTTGAAGGCGAGCTTTTTACTCAGCTAGTCTTTGTAGTGAAGAGAATCGCCAGAAGCTTTCTTTGTTGTCTTGAGGAAACAATTTCACCTTTGTGTTCCTCCTTGCTTCAGTTTTATCATTTGGTGTCTGGCTGATGTTGTAATTTTGGGCCAGACGAGGGTGTGTGTGTGTGTGTGTGTGTGTGTGTGTGTGTGTGTGTGTGTGTGTGTGTGTGTGTGTGTGTGTGTGTGTGTGTGTGTGTATTCACCTAGTTGTACTCACCTAGTTGTGCTTGCGGGGGTTGAGCTCTGGCTCTTTGGTCCCGCCTCTCAACCGTCAATCAACAGGTGTACAGGTTCCTGAGCCTAATGGGCTCTATCATATCTACACTTGAAACTGTGTATGGAGTCAGCCTCCACCACATCGCTTCCTAATGCATTCCATTTGTCAACCACTCTGACACTAAAAAAGTTCTTTCTAAGAAAAAAGTTTCTGAAAAAGTTCTTTCACACACACACATCATGTGTGTGTGTGTGTGTGTGTGTGTGTGTGTGTGTGTGTGTGTGTGTGTGTGTGTGTGTGTGTACTCACTTATTTGTGCTTGCGGGGGTTGAGCTTTGGCTCTTTGGTCCCGCCTCTCAACTGTCAATCTACTAGTGTACAGATTCCTGAGCCTACTGAGCTCTATCATATCTACATTTGAAACTGTGCATGGAGTCAGCCTCCACCACATTACTGCCTAATGCATTCCACCTGTTAACTACTCTGACACTGAAAAAGTTCCTTCTAACGTCTCTGTGGCTCGTGTGGGTACTCAGTTTCCACCTGTGTCCCCTGGTTCGCGTCCCACCAGTGTTGAATAGTTTATCCTTGTTTACCCGGTCGATTCCCCTGAGGATTTTGTAGTTTGTGATCATGTCTCCCCTTACTCTTCTGTCTTCCAGTGTCGTAAGGTGCATTTCCCGCAGTCTTTCCTCGTAACTCATGCCTCTTAGTTCTGGGACTAGTCTAGTGGCATACCTTTGAACTTTTTCCAGCTTCGTCTTGTGCTTGACAAGGTACGGGCTCCATGCTGGGCCGCATACTCCAGGATTGGTCTTAAATATGTGGTGTACAAGATTCTGAATGATTCCTTACACAGGTTCCTGAACGCTGTTCTGATGTTAGCCAGCCTCGCATATGCCGCAGACGTTATTCTTTTTATGTGGGCTTCAGGAGACAGGTTTGGTGTGATATGAACTCCTAGATTTTCTCTCTGTTTCTTTAAGTACTTTATCTCCTATTCTGTATCCTTTGTCTGGCCTCCTGTTTCCACTGGCTAGTTTCATTACTTTGCATTTGCTTGGGTTGAACTTCAACACCTATTTGTTAGACCATTCACTCAGTCTGTCTAGGTCATCTTGTAGCCTCGTACTATCATCCTCTGTTTCAATCCTTCTCATAATTTTTGCATCATCGGCAAACATTAAGAGAAACGAGTCTATACCCTCTGGGAGATCATTTACATATATCAGAAACAGTATAGGTCCAAGGACTGACCCCTGCGGGACTCCACTTGTGACGTCTCGCCAATCTGAGACCTCACCCCTCACACTGACTCGTTGTCTCCTGTTGCTTAGGTACTAATTTATCCAACGGAGTACCTTCCCTTTTACTCCAGCCTGCATCTCCAGCTTTCTCACTAGCCTCTTGTGTGGCACTGTATCAAAGGCTTTCTGTGTGTGTGCGCGCGCGCGCGTGAGCGTGTGCATTTTTATGTGCATGTGCGCGCATGTGCATACGTGAGCATGAGCCTGTGTAGCACCTGGTCAGATCAACACTACCTGCATGGTGTGGTGAGCTCAGGTACTAGTAACCACACTACCAGTTCCTCTCCCAAACACAACGACTAGCTCGAGTACTACAGGTGGCTGGGAGACGCCGGTAGATGGAGATCAACAGTGGAGTGTGTTAACGACTCAACTACCTTGTTACCTTGTAGCAGTTACCTTGATGTTAGAAGAACGTTAACGAGCACTCCTCCCTCCCTCTCTCTCCACCTAAGCCCTACACCAGCAGTCTTTATTAATTTACGAGGCTCTAACACCAGCAGTCTTTATTAATTTACGAGGCTCTAACACCAGCAGTCTTTATTAATTTACGAGTCTCTAACTCCAGCAGTCTTTATTAATTACGAGGCTCTAACACCAGCAGTCTTTATTAATTTACGAGTCTCTAACACCAGCAGTCTTTATTAATTTACGAGGCTCTAACACCAGCAGTCTTTATTAATTTATAGCTCTCACAGATAATAAAATTTTACGGAGATTCAGAACAAAATTATTATTGTTTCGATAATTCTGAAGCCTATACATCTGGTTTGATTAATTACACTTGAAACGGGTAAACATAATATTATTCGCTTGATATCAGCCTCTTGATATAAATCATTTGTATCGAATCAATAGATAAAAACATTTCCTTACAAACAACACTATCTTAGATATCACCCAACAGCATAATCACTAACAGGTAAAAGAAACAAGGGTATGTTAACATTCAACTTGTTTACATCACGACAATGCCATCAGTTTAGAAATTTCCGAATTCTGTTTAAAGATTAAAGGATATACTTTAATCGTTAAACTACTAATATATATAGTATACAGTATATTGTGAATATATATATATATATATATATATAATATATATATATATATAATATATATATAT
>WNGS01166226.1:15086138-15126047 GCA_020271785.1 Procambarus virginalis | reverse complement strand
ATATATATATATATATATATATATATATATATATGAGGGGGGTACCACCTCTGGTGCAATTATAGGGACCCACAGCCTCAAAGAAGGGAACACAGAGCATTCATAGAAAAACTTGCCATTTAACTCTGAATACGTATGAGTGTTAGCTTCTCCTACCACCCCCTCCCCCTTTTTTGTGGTGTATGTATATATATATATATATATTATATATATATATATATATATATATATATATATATAATATATATATATATATATATATTAGTGTCGTACATAGCCAGAACGCACTTCTCAGCCTACTATGCAAGGCCCGATTTGCCTAATAGGTCGAATGATTTCTTTTCAATAAATTGTTTCCAATTAGTTTATTGAATTATTATTATTATATAATGAAATAAATTATTGACTTAGTTATGTTAGTTTAGGTTAGGTTAGATAGGTTAGGTTAGGTAGGGTTGGTTAGGTTCGGGCATATATCTACGTTAGTTTTAACTCAAATTTAAAAAAAATAACTCATACATAATGAAATGGGGAGCTTTATCATTTCATAAGATTTTTTTTTAAATGTGTAAATTCAGGTAAAACTTAGCTTATTAGGCAAATCGGGCCTTGCCACAGTATGGCCTAAGTAAGCATTCTGGCTACTAGGTGACAACATATATATATATATATATATATATATATATATATATATATATATATATATATATATATATATAGTAGGCATCCGTGTAGTGGGATGCCAGCGCCTGCTGTGGTGTGAAGGCAACCCGAGAATGACAGTCCCACATACATACTACACAATATATATATATTATATATATATATATATATATATATATATATATATATATATATATATATACATATATATATATATATATACACATATATATATTTACGCAAACAGGGCCCAGAATTCACACAGTTTAATCTACTAGTCAAGTCCTCCCCTATATCACCTGATATAGGTATTACATTATTCTCTAACTAAATTACAACATTTTGGAAAGAGAAAGTAATTTCTTCTAGTGGACTTGACTTCACAACGTCATTGATCGGTGAGTGAGAGAGAGGCGCAACTCTGACTCCCAGGCAGAGACCAGAATTCATCTTCACATTCATCGTGTTCATCACAAGTGCGATACAGCAACCCGTTCTCGCACTTGCTTATATCGTATGCTTATATAATAAGTGCATATGTATATGCCATAAGGCATATTGGCATTAGCAATATTGACTGTAAGAAGTGCGGAACGGGGTGCAGATACAGACCCTAGTGCATGTTTACGAGAGGAGAGAGAGAGAGGAGAGAGAGAGAGAGAGCGAGAGAGAGACAGACAGACAGACAGACAGACAGACAGACAGACAGGGAAAGGAAAAATCGCCAAACATCAAATAATGTCACAAACAATTTAACAAAGCCAAAAAGACAGAGTTAACTCCTGTAGTTAAACAAATTACTAGTCTGTTAAAACTACAACAGCGCTGATGACCTATTTCCTGCCTCAGTGACGATCAATGACCCGTCGGTAAGATTATATATATATATATATGAGAGAGAGAGCCACAAAAGCCAGCTTGGATCACCACTTCTCACTCACGGCCAAACTTAGTCACAGTTTCCTCCGCTGCAACAAAATTATTTAAGGTGTAAACTTTCGAAGATAAAGCAGTTAGGACTGCTCAAATAACCTTTAACGAGCTGAACCGCTCCTCGTTAATTTTATTGGCAGGAGGTTGTTTGCCTCTCCCCGAGACGCCCAACCACTTGGGCTGGACGGTAGAGCGACGGTCTCGCTTCTTGCAGGTCGGCGTTCAATCCCCGACCGTCCACCAAGTGGTTGGGCACCGTTCCTTCCCCCCGTCCCATCCCAAAAGAGATGAGCTGAGATATGATGAGGGAAGGGAAGGCAATTATCAGGGGAAAGCGCCAAGCCAAAAGACTATATAGCACTTGGAAGGGGTCAGGATTTTGAATGGAAGGGGGGGAAGGAATGGTGTCTACCACTTGGACGGTTGGGGATTGAACGCCGACCTGCAGGAAGCGAGACCGTCGCTCTACCGTGCAGCCAAGTGGACCCAACGAATTGGACCATCCGGAATCGAACGCTGGCCTTGCAAAAAAGTGCCATGCCGCATCTTCACCGACCGGTTGTCAGATTGTGCCATTTAACCAAATAATTGTGCCAGCCAAGAATTGTGCCATATAACCAAAGAATTGTGCCATATAACCAAAGAATTGTGCCATATGACCAAAGAATTGTGCCATAAACCAAAGAACTATACCAAATAACCAAAGAACTATGCCATATAACCAAGAAACAAAGTATGCTTATTGTGGTTTGACTTTGAACTTTAATTTTGTAACGAGTGCGCATGTTCCAGTTTACTTTAGGGGTAAACTTGAAGTGTGGTTTGCATAAGCAACTTTCACTCTCATTCACTCTTGCCGAGCAGCGTCCACTTACTCTCCCTCAGGGAGATCCCCCTTGCAGTCACTCTGGGAGAGTTGGTTTCATTTTTTCTCACTCTAGTTGAGCAGCACTCTCGCACTCTCTCACTCTGGGACTGAGAGTCGAGGCGTTCCATCAGCTTCCCTCCCTGGTTAAAGTTGTGGGAGCCGGCTGGAGGCTTGCTCTATGTGGCGCTGGCTTAGTGTACACTGTACCTGCGTCAGCCAGGCTCATGTACACTGTACCTGCGTCAGCCAGGCTCATGTGTGCACTGTACCTGCGTCAGCCAGGCTCATGTACACTGTACTTGCGTCAGCCAGGCTCATGTGTGCACTGTACCTGCGTCAGCCAGGCTCATGTACACTGTACTTGCGTCAGCCAGGCTCATGTGTGCACTGTACCTGCGTCAGCCAGGCTCATGTGTACACTGTACCTGCGTCAGCCAGGCTCATGTACACTGTACCTGCGTCAGCCAGGCTCATGTGTGCACTGTACCTGCGTCAGCCAAGCTCATGTACACTGTACTTGCGTCAGCCAGGCTCATGTGTGCACTGTACCTGCGTCAGCCAGGCTCATGTGTGCACTGTACCTGCGTCAGCCAGGCTCATGTACACTGTACCTGCGTCAGCCAGGCTCATGTACACGGTACCTGCGTCAGCCAGGCTTTTGTACACGGTACCTGCGTCAGCCAGGCTTTTGTACACTGTATCTGCGTCAGCCAGGCTTTTGTACACTGTACCTGCATCAGCCAGGCTTTTGTACACTGTACCTGCGTCAGCCAGGCTTTTGTACACTGTACCTGCGTCAGCCAGGCTTTTGTACACTGTACCTGCGTCAGCCAGGCTTTTGTACACTGTACCTGCGTCAGCCAGGCTTTTGTACACTGTATCTGCGTCAGCCAGGCTTTTGTACACTGTACCTGCGTCAGCCAGACTCTTGTGTACACTGTACCTGCGTCAGCCAGACTCTTGTGTACACTGTACCTGCGTCAGCCAGGCTCATGTACACTGTACCTGCGTCAGCCAGGCTCATGTACACTGTACCTGCGTCAGCCAGGCTCATGTACACTGTACCTGCGTCAGCCAGGCTCATGTGTACACTGTACCTGCGTCAGCCAGGCTCATGTGTACACTGTACCTGCGTCAGCCAGGCTCATGTACACTGTACCCGCGTCAGCCAGACTCATGTACACTGTACCTGCGTCAGCCAGGCTCGTGTACACTGTACCTGCGTCAGCCAGACTCATGTACACTGTACCCGCGTCAGCCAGACTCATGTACACTGTACCTGCGTCAGCCAGGCTTATGTGTACACTGTACCTGCGTCAGCCAGGCTCATGTACACTGTACCTGCGTCAGCCAGACACGTGAATGCTGTACTTGCTGTAACGAAAATTTCTCCACTTTAAATACGTTTCCGGAAGTTTTTGGTAAAAGTTTAATAAAGGAAGGTCTTGAAGCATATCAAGTCCAACTCCCAAGTCCAACGCCATGACTTGAAGCATATCAAGTCCAACTTCCAGGTCCAACGCCACGACTTGAAGCATATCAAGTCCAACGCCTCGACTTGAAGCATATCAAGTCCAACGCCCCGACCTGAAGCATATCAAGTCCAACGCCACGACTTGAAGCATATCAAGTCCAACGCCACGACTTGAAGCATATCAAGTCCAACGCCCCGACCTGAAGCATATCAAGTCCAACGCCCCGACCTGAAGCATATCAAGCCCAACGCCCCGACCTGAAACATATCAAGTCCAACGCCCCGACCTGAAACATATCAAGTCCAACGCCCCGCCCTGAAGCATATCAAGTCCAACGCCCCGACCTGAAGCTTATCAAGTCCAACTCCTGAGTTGTCTCCACTCGGGGGGGGGGGGCGGGGGGTGGAGATTGAGGCTTAAAAATAACTCCGTTGGGAAGTAATTTTTCCTTCTATCTAAAAGAGGATAGAGCTCGCGTCTCAGGTTCAAGTCCTTCACGTAAAGCACCGTCTAGTCCTCGGATTTTAAATGTTATTACCCTGAGGAACTAATTAAATGGATGAACTGGTCGTTAGCGGCTCAATGAGGCACTTAGAAGACGATAATCTGAATAAGACGAACACTTTCCTCATCTTGGAAATTCTTGGAAATTCTTGGAAAAAATTATTCAGGGGGTTACACTGAATAGTGAGAACCAGGCTGGTTCTTGTAAGCCAGGGTGGTTCTTGTAAGTCAGGCTGGTTCTTGTAAGCCAGGGTGGTTCTTGTAAGTCAGGATGGTTCTTGTAAGCCAGGGTGGTTCTTGTAAGTCAGGCTGGTTCTTGTAAGCCAGGGTGGTTCTTGTAAGTCAGGATGGTTCTTGTAAGTCAGGCTGGTTCTTGAAAGTCAGGCTGGTTCTTGTAAGTCAGGATGGTTCTTGTAAGCCAGGGTGGTTCTTGTAAGTCAGGATGGTTCTTGTAAGTCAGGCTGGTTCTTGAAAGTCAGGCTGGTTCTTGTAAGTCAGGCTGGTTCTTGTAAGCCAGGATGGTTCTTGTAATCCACGGTGGTTCTTGTAATCCACGATGGTTCTTGTAATCCACGGTGGTTCTTGTAATCCATGCTGGTTCTTGTAATCCAGGATGATTCTAGTAATCCAGGCTGGTTCTTGTAATCCATGGTGGTTCCAAGTAGTTTTGGGGGTTGTTAAGGATCTTGGACTGGTCGAAACATCGCAACTCTCACTCCTTCTCACGTGTGAGTCGGCTTAGGACACATAACACAACCGAACCTCTGGGAATTTCAGTAATCGGTGCTGAAGTTAAATCTACGTCTTGGCGTGAGGCAAAACATTACGTCGTCTCCGCCATCAATGAGAGGCAGGCGACTAGCTCTCCTGTCTTTCTATCATTCACTTTTCCTGTTCATTCTTCTCTGCTTCCTATTGTCTCACACTTCAGTGTGGCTCCCGAGAGGTCAGGTGAGGAGACGGAGGGAAATTGAAAGGTGAGGGACACAGGGAATCAATAACGAGGAAAGAACATTCTTGGTTATTTAAATAATAACCAGAAAAATATCACATTCATTGCTGACCCAAAAATCCCTTTATTCGTGTTGACCAGACCACACACTAGAAAGTGAAGGGACGACGACGTTTCGGTCCGTCCTGGACCATTCGCACCCTTTATTCGTGAGGTATATTGACCAGAGGTTATAAGGATTATAGTGACAATGGCTTAGAAGGATTCTGCACTCTTTATATATTTGAAACATAACGCTAAAACTGATAACATACGTCTGCCTTTATGAATATATCCCGAATATTGTTTACATTGACGCCAGTTTATTCTGTAACATGACTGTAACGAGGTGAAGAAAATATTGCATTATGAACACCAACGACTCCTCCTGCGCCTTGCTCAAGTGCAAGCCTTCTACCGGGCCATAAGTAAGAGCCTCAGACCGCGACGAGTACCCAGTTGAAAAAGCCCATCTCCATTTTTATTGGAGATCGAAGTCAGCGGATCACCCCAAGAATGTCTACCCCCCCCCCCCGTGGTGAAGGATAGAGAGGGGGGGGGGGTCATGGGAGGGGGGTTGTTGGGCGCTGATGTTATGGTGGAGGATCAGGGAGGTGGGCCTAGATGATATTGATCCCCGAAATCAACGTAAAGTAACTCTTCACCACCTTACTTTTTTCCTACCCTTTCACCACCACTCTTCACCACTTTCTCTTCATCCCTGAAACGTTTTTCATTAAGCATTATCTTCATCAATATATAAACTACACGAGAGGAACTAATATATACATTTATGTATTTATGTAGAAAATAATGTATTCACCTAGTTGTATTCACCTAGTTGTGCTTGTGGGGGTTGAGCTCTGCTCTTTCGGCCCGGCTCTCAACTGTCAATCAACTGTTTTACTACTACTATTTTTTCCCCCACCACACACACACACCCAGGAAGCAGCCCGAGACAGTTGACTAACTCCCAAGTACCTATTTACTGCTAGGTAACAGGGCCATAGGGTGAAAGAAACTCTGCCCATCGTTTTTCGCCGGCGCCCGGGATCGAACCCGAGACCACAGGATCACGTGTCCAGCGTGCTGTCCACTCGGCCACCGGCTCCCTTGTGCTAGATGAACTATAATGAGTATGGAGTGTGGGATTTACTGAGATTGGAAACTGGTATCATTTGCAATTGAATGCAAAGGAATGTAGTTGGCTCAACCAAGACCCGCCTGTGACCATCCCCATTCACCTACCTGTCACCCTGCAAAGTTTGGTGAGGCTAAGCGTCTGACCTGCAACCTCGAGCAGACAGATAAACAACAAACAGACATTCTAAACAAACTAGACTGTTCAAATAAACATTCTCTCCCACATAAACATAAATTCCTCCATGTATCTCCCACAGTTTTGGGTTGGCATCTATGCTGGCAATATTTTCTGGCCACGTATGAAAAATTTCACTTCATGACCTTTGAGGGAATCGCATATGATAATTTTATGATAGTTCAAGAGCTGACTGGTCAAGCTGTTCATCTTCTTGATACACCGCTATTGCCTTCCCGGCTCTCAAGAGTGCTCCGAGCGTCTCTGCTACTGCTGGAAGTGGCTCTTGATACTTGAAAATAGTGCTACTTCTTACGGCGCTTCTTGCTCCTCTGCTCCGTTCCATCTCAAATGGTCCAGATGCAGGCGATGAGTCACAATAACGTGGCTAAAGTAAGTTGACCAGACCACACACTAGAAGGTGAAGGGACGACGACGTTTCGGTCCGTCCTGAACCATTCTCAAGTCGATTGTGTGTTGAGTACGGTTTTCTAATCCCGTCCTCGTATCCCAGCTCCTTATCCTCATATCCCAGCGCCTTGTCTTCGAATGTTAGTGCTTTGTCCTCTTGTCTCTGCTCCTTATCCTTATATCCCACTTCATTGTCTTCATACCTTAAGTTCTTATCTTAGTATCCTAGCTCCTCCCTCCTCATATCCATGTTCTCTGTCCTCATATCCCAGCCCCTTGGCCAGGGATACACCACTCTTGTTTTTATATCCCAGCTCCTTGTCCTCACATCTCAGCTCCTTGTCCTCATATCCCAGGTTCTTACCTCATATCCCAGTTTTTCTCCGTATCCCAATACCTTTTCCTCATTTCCCTTCCAAATGCTCAGGGGTTTCAGTTCCAGCTGGGACAGGACTGGTGACCGTCAAATGGACGATTGGTTTGAGTGCACCGAGTGTGTGTGTGTGTGTGTGTGTGTGTGTGTGGGTGTGTGTGTGTGTGTGTGTGTGTGTGTGTGTGTGTGTGTGTGTGTGTGAGGGAACGTGTCCTCACCATAGTCACGCTGGTGTCTTTAAAACAAGTGAAACTAAAGTGCTATTGCCAGGATCCCTTTTATTCAGTATTACACTTCATGGCTATTCTGCATTCCCTGTCTGCAGTATTCATTGAATTATTAAAACCATCAAAACGTAATATCCATCAATGAAAATGATATCCTTAACTTGATTGTTCAGTTAACACTGCCCACTCTCACTGTCTCCATCGATACCTCAAACTATCTCTCGTTGTTACATTGTAAGATGCTATCGTAGTCCCCTGCGAAGACATGAACGATATCGCAATCTGAACATCTATTCATGATATATTGATCTGTCTCTCTCTCTCTGACACACATATATTTACATCACAAACTCCACAAATGGGTTTCCAATACCGAGTTATTTCTCTTCTTCATAAAGTATAAAGCTTTGTTCATTATGCTTCTTCGTAAAGTCTAAAGCTTTGTTCATTATGCTTCTTCGTAAAGTCTAAAGCTTTGTTCATTATGCTTCTTCGTAAAGTCTAAAGCTTTGTTCATTATGCTTCTTCGAAAGTCTAAAGCTTTGTTCATCACGCTTCTTCATAAAGTCTAAATCTTTGTTCATACGCTTCTTCATAAAGTCTAAAGCTTTGTTCATCACGCTTACTTCATGCGGGCTTAAGCTGGATGACAGATGGTTAGTCTTATCAGTAAACAACGTGTTATTTTGTGTAGTTGTTAATGACCTGGAATGGTAAGGTAATTTATGAGCAGAAACTACTNCCCCACTAACACTGCCTCTATCATGCCTCCACCACCCCCACTAACACTGCCTCAATCATGCCTCCACCACCCCCACTAACACTGCCTCAATCATGCCTCCACCACCCCCACTAACACTGCCTCTATCATGCCTCCACCACCCCCACTAACACTGCCTCTATCATGCCTCCACCACCCCCTACTAACACTGCCTCTATCATGCCTCCATTTATGGACTAAAACTAGCCTGGGATGTAAGCCGTTGAGCAGTTCCTTTCGTTACTAATTCAAGAAACATTATTCCCCTTCGAGAGGCAACGAGACGTCAGCCTGGTGCTAACGAAGTGTTCGTTAGGAACATCTGGAGAATATCATCAGTGGTTCTTTAGTGTGTAATGGCTTTCCTAAGTGGTTGTTACTTGCGTGTAATCTGGATAACTGCTAATTGTGTTTTTGTTAATGATCGTTAAATTTGGTTGTGATATTGTATAATGAGGGCTTGTGTGTGTGGTGTGTGTGTGTGTGTGTGTGTGTGTGTGTGTGTGTGTGTGTGTGTGTGTGTGTGTGTGTACTAATCTAGTTGTGCTTGCGGAGATTGAGCTCTGGCTCTTTGGTCCCGCCTCTTAACTGTCACTCAACTGCGTGTGTGTGTGTGTGTGTGTGTACTCATCTAGATGTACTTATGGGTCGAGCGAGGCTCCTGGCCCCGCCTTCTGAACGTTGTTAGATTAATCCAACCACCCCCATTTCTCTCGCTTTTATTATATTTCCAAATAAAACTTTGAATCAAATCAGCTTCAACGACGTCTACATCTAATTTGTTCCTCTTATTAACGTCTGTCTCGCTGAAGAACTTCCTTCCGACGTTCCTGTGGCTCATTTGTGACTTTGGTTCCGTCTATGTTCCTAGTTTGGGACAAGGCTTTACCAGCCTTGTCAATTCCCTAAGTGTGCTGAGTTCTGAGTGTGTGCTCTAAGTCCTGAGTGTGTGCTCAGTTCTGAGTGTGTGCTTAGTTCTGAGTGTGTGCTCTAAGTCCTGAGTGTGTGCTCAGTCTGAGTGTGTGCTCAGTTCTGAGTGTGTGCTTAGTTCTGAGTGTGTGCTCTAGTCCTGAGTGCGTGCTCAGTCCTGAGTGCATGCTCAGTCCTCAATGCGTGCTCAGTCCTGAGTGTGTGCTCAGCCCTGAGTGCGTGCTCAGTTCTGAGTGTGTGCTTAGTTTCTGAGTGTGTGCTCTAAGTCCTGAGTGCGTGCTTAGTCCTGAGTGCATGCTCAGCCCTGAGTGCGTGTTCAGTCCTGAGTGCGTGCTCAGTATAATGTTTCTATACTGAGCGTCCTGGCACCACCGCCCGGCTGACTCAAGTAATTGTCAGGCAAAAATTAAGTCATTAACTCAAGTGGGTATTTTTGAGTGGACAAAACTCGTCGCAATTTAACTGTTGCAACAAAAGCACTTATCAAAGTTATTTGCATATTTAGACATTTTTATTTTTATTTATTTACACTTTTATCACAAGAGAATCATGAGTCATACGACCTCTTGTGGCATTATGAAGGACTCGGAACGACCATGCTAAGTGCCAGCTGGTTGAGGCCTGGCACTGTGCTCGGTGCCACGCCCTGCAGCTGGTCAAGGCCTGGCACTGTGCTCGGTGCCACGCCCTGCAGCTGGTCAAGGCCTGGCACTGTGCTCGGTGCCACGCCCTGCAGCTGGTCAAGGCCTGGCACTGTGACCTTAATCATAATGTCTCTTAAATCTCTTAATTTTCCTTTAACTACTAGACGCCTCGCAGCATAGTAATGCATGTAAGACACATCTACAACCCTGCCGTCACACGCACGCACGCGCACGCACACGCACACGCGCACACACACACACACACACACACACACACACACACACACACACACACACACACACACACACACACACACACAAGGGGCACACGCACTAGGGGACACAGGTGGAAGCTGAGTGCCCAAATGAGCCACAGAGATATTAGAAAGAATTTGTTTAGTGTCAGAGTGGTTGACAAATGGAATGTAGTTGACAATTAGACAGAGAAGTGGTGGAGGCTGACTCCATACACAGTTTCAAACGTAGATATGATAGAGCCCAGTAGGCTCAGGAACCTGTACACCAGTTGATTGTCAGTTGAGAGTCGGGACCAAAGAGTCAGAGCTCAACCCCGCAAGCACAACTAGGTGAATACTTCAGTTGCAGCTAGTTGACCCACATTTTGCGTTTCATTGCGCGTGACAACAACAAAGCTTCTGAGAATACTAAACACTGTACCAGATGCTGTGAATCACATGTATTAACTACCGTAATAACGCAGTTACCACAGCTATGACCTTGGTGTCCTCAGCTCGTCGGCTGTTGTTGGTCCTGAGAACCGAAGCTTTGTCATTCAGGATCCTTATTATTATTTACCTAAAATATATTGAGACTTCAGAAATTTCTCCGAATTGGATCTGTTAATTGTTGAGGTGCTGGATTATCAGCTCGTAACCATAAAATTGCCTGGTTGGGTAGTTATGGTCTGAATAATACTTCAGCGGTGATTGACAGGTGGAATAGTGACCACGCGCGCGCGCGCGCACGCACGCACGCACACTTGCTCACTCTAATTCTTGATATCACTCTCAAACTTGATCACTCGTCCCAGTGGGAGGCCTGGGACAGGTCCCAGTGGGAGGCCGGGACAGGTCCCAGTGGGAGGCCGGGACAGGTCCCAGTGGGAGGCCTGGGACAGGTCCCAGTGGGAGGCCTGGGACAGGTCCCAGTGGGAGGCCTGGGACAGGTCCCAGTGGGAGGCCTGGGACAGGTCCCAGTGGGAGGCCTGGGACGGGTCCCAGTGGGAGGCCTGGGACGGGTCCCAGTGGGAGGCCTGGGACAGGTCCCAGTGGGAGGCCTGGGACAGGTCCCAGTGGGAGGCCTGGGACAGGTCCCAGTGGGAGGCCTGGGACAGGTCCCAGTGGGAGGCCTGGGACAGGTCCCAGTGGGAGGCCGGGGACAGGTCCCAGTGGGAGGCCGGGGACAGGTCCCAGTGGGAGGCCGGGACAGGTACCAGTGGGACCCTAACAATCTTCCCGATGTCAACACGTCAACAAATAATTTAATTAATATTTAGTGGTCCTCTGGCCAATTATTCTTGGCTAATGAGAAGCAAACAACTGATGATTAGTTCCCCTTGATGATGAACAAGCGCCGGATAATTAGTCATCACTAATAATTACGAACTGTGAGGTTGTTAGCTGCCGTTAGCAATTATGTCTTCGTTACTATGAGGGTGCTGACGACATTTTAAAATTGAAAAGTAGGAGACAGGATTCTTCAAGACCTCCTAGTGTCCTGTATACTAGCCTCCTAGTGTCCTGTATACTAGCCTCCTAGTGTCCAGTATACTAGCCTCCTAGTGTCCAATATACTGGCCTATTATGCCTAATAATCTATCCTATAGTGCCCAAAAATCTATCCTATAGTGCCCAAAAATCTATCCTATAGTGCCCAATAACCTATCCTATAGTGCCCAATAACCTATCCTATAGTGCCCAATAACCTATCCTATAGTGCCCAATAACCTATCCTATAGTGCCCAATAACCTATCCTATAGTGCCCAATAAACTACCCTATAGTGCTCAATAACCTATCCTATAGTGCCCAATAACCCAGCTTTCCAGTGTTTAGTAAACTAATAAACCCCAAACGTATCTGGTTAATTTATTATATATATACAACCCGTCCAAATAGACAGCACCAAAACCCAACAGAATTAATGACAATTGCCACAACAAATGGACAGCTTTTAACCTGACTAGAATGGTAATTAATTTGTTTTTAATAAAATGTATAGTTTGTTTTGATATACTGATATTATAATAATATTTACATTAAATTTGGATGTAAACAAAGTCACTGGTATTTCGTAATATGGTGTGACACCTGTCATATTCTCACACCTGTCACATGCGTCATATAACCTCTGTAATTGACCGCTTATAGTCAGATTCTGTAATATAAGCAGTAATGGTCTTCAGGCTGTATTTAACTATCTTCACCATGACCCCTTCAAGGACTCAAACGTGGGCTGTGGAGGTGGAAGCCCTGTACTATATTCACATATATAATACAATGCATACTATAGCTAACAATTTTGCTGAGCCCTTGATATACCATAGTATAGTGTGCATTAGAATGACATGATATCGTATGGAATGGTGGGACGTGATATCGTATGCCATGGAATGCACGAAGGTGATATCCCTTTGTTTGATCCGACTGGTCAAGCTTTCTTTGTGCATGTTGTAAACCCTGGAAACACAAACCGAAACTGTCTCTATTTTCCGCTTGTTACAACTTGTAATAAAGTTGTTACATCTTGGCTTAACGTGTTTATGACATATTAGAACGTTGTTACAACATGCTATATTAGTTGTTATAACTGGTTAGGAGGTGTTAAAACTTGCTCGAACGTTGTACCAACGTCGTAGTTTCGGTGTGTGTTTGGCGGGAATACACTTGCTGTCTTCCAACATACTCGTTGGTAATCTTCCATGATCAAGATCTTCTTCCAAGGAAGCGTGTAATCTTCCAAGATCTTTTCTTCACAGGGAATTGTTATATATCAAAGTGGTCAATACAGGGGCGCATCTCCCTCTGTTATTATACCAGATGAGACAGTCTCTCTGGATCCATCGCCATCCAACCTCTTCTCGCAAAAGACAGCACATATATGACTTATTGCTTATAGTCGCTATTTTGCTTATAAATAAGTAAATATGTGATATATTCCAAGCCATATTTTTTTCAAGGTACTAACTTTCTCTCTCAGTTTTATTAAACAATAGAGATTTTATACAAAATTTGACAATATCCTGAGTTATTTTAGAATTTATTTAAATATTTTAGTTTTGTTTTATTATTTTTATAAAACTGTAATATCAATATAGGTATAGGTTCAGTATTAATTGTAATATCTTAACATACTAAGAAGGTTAGGTTAGGCTGTGGTTTTCTATTCAGCTCTTCAAGGTAACCTCAAATATTCACAATAAATTAGTATGTCACATATGCACTTATTCATAAGCAAGATAATGACTATAAGCAAGTGCGAGAACGGGTTGCGCCATCTCCAGCATCCGTAGTCGCCCATCTCTGGTTATCTCACAGCTCTCAAGAGCGGCTTGCAGTGATGCCATTGCTCTTAGCCCAGATTCATCCCCTTACTCTGTTGTGAACACATATTCGAATCTCTCTTTCGATGATTCTCACACACTTCTCTATCATTCTTTGACAATTTCATCTCACATACTCTCCGATTCTTCACCCCTTCCTTCAACTGTGTCATTTTCATTTTTTTTAAATTGTTTTTCCTTCTTTTAGGTACATATTTCTTACCCTCTGAGTCTTATCTCTGCTCAGTATTCTTCTGTTACACCTGTAAATTATTTTGCGAATTCTCATTGATGAATATAAAACTCATTGATTCTACTAAAAGAACGCATGGGGGACTGATCATACACCAGAAACACCTGAAACTCATAGACTTTGCGATTGAAACACCTGAAACTCATAGACTCTGCGACAGAAACACCTGAAACTCATAGACTCTGCGACAGAAACACCTGAAACTCATTGATCCTACGCCAGAAACACCTGAAACTGCGGCTCTCTCGCTACTGACCTCCGTAACATCTCCCTACCTCAGTGTTCCAGGCGCTGCTGGAAAGGAACAAGATCAAAAAAACTGTGTTATGCTACACCTGGTTGGATCATTAGTACTGCCCAGTGTTCTTAACACCCACCTGACTCATTCACTCACTCAGCCAGTGTAGTGGACCACCTGACTCACTCAGCCAGTGTAGTGGACCACCTGACTCACTCAGCCAGTGTAGTGGACCACCTGACTCACTCAGCCAGTGTAGTGGACCACCTGACTCACTCAGCCAGTGCAGTGGACCACCTGACTCACTCAGCCAGTGCAGTGGACCACCTGACTCACTCAGCCAGTGCAGTGGACCACCTGACTCACTCAGCCAGTGTAGTGGACCACCTGACTCACTCAGCCAGTGCAGTGGACTACCTGACTCACTCAGCCAGTGCAGTGGACCACCTGACTCACTCAGCCAGTGCAGTGGCCCACCTGACTCACTCAGCCAGTGCAGTGGCCCACCTGACTCATTCACTCAGCCAGTGTAGTGGACCACCTGACTCATTCACTCAGCCAGTGTAGTGGACCACCTGACTCACTCAGCCAGTGCAGTGGACCACCTGACTCACTCAGCCAGTGCAGTGGACCACCTGACTCACTCAGCCAGTGCAGTGGACCACCTGACTCACTCAGCCAGTGCAGTGGACCACCTGACTCACTGAGCCAGTGCAGTGGACCACCTGACTCACTCAGCCAGTGCAGTGGACCACCTGACTCACTCAGCCAGTGCAGTGGACCACCTGACTCACTCAGCCAGTGCAGTGGACCACCTGACTCACTCAGCCAGTGCAGTGGACCACCTGACTCACTCAGCCAGTGTAGTGGACCACCTGACTCACTCACCCAGTGCAGTGGACCACCTGACTCACTCAGCCAGTGCAGTGGACCACCTGACTCACTGAGCCAGTGTAGTGGACCACCTGACTCACTCAGCCAGTGCAGTGGCCCACCTGACTCACTCAGCCAGTGCAGTGGCCCACCTGACTCATTCACTCAGCCAGTGTAGTGGACCACCTGACTCATTCACTCAGCCAGTGTAGTGGACCACCTGACTCATTCACTCAGCCAGTGTAGTGGACCACCTGACTCACTCAGCCAGTGTAGTGGACCACCTGACTCACTCAGCCAGTGCAGTGGCCCACCTGACTCATTCACTCAGCCAGTGTAGTGGACCACCTGACTCATTCACTCAACCAGTGTAGTGGACCACCTGACTCACTCAGCCAGTGTAGTGGACCACCTGACTCACTCAGCCAGTGCAGTGGCCCACCTGACTCATTCACTCAGCCAGTGTAGTGGACCACCTGACTCACTCAGCCAGTGTAGTGGACCACCTGACTCATTCACTCAACCAGTGTAGTGGACCACCTGACTCACTCAGCCAGTGTAGTGGACCACCTGACTCACTCAACCAGTGTAGTGGACCACCTGACTCACTCAGCCAGTGTAGTGGACCACCTGACTCACTCAGCCAGTGTAGTGGACCACCTGACTCACTTAGCCAGTGTAGTGGACCACCTGACTCATTCACTCAACCAGTGTAGTGGACCACCTGACTCACTCAGCCAGTGTAGTGGACCACCTGACTCACTCAACCAGTGTAGTGGACCACCTGACTCACTCAGCTAGTGTAGTGGACCACCTGACTCACTCAGTCAGTGTAGTGGACCACCTGACTCACTCAGCCAGTGTAGTGGACCACCTGACTCACTTAGCTAGTGTAGTGGACCACCTGACTCACTCAGCCAGTGCAGTGGACCACCTGACTCATTCACTCAACCAGTGTAGTGGACCACCTGACTCACTCAACCAGTGTAGTGGACCACCTGACTCACTCAACCAGTGTAGTGGACCACCTGACTCACTCAGCTAGTGTAGTGGACCACCTGACTCACTCAGCCAGTGCAGTGGACCACCTGACTCACTCAGCCAGTGTAGTGGACCACCTGACTCACTCAACCAGTGTAGTGGACCACCTGACTCACTCAGCTAGTGTAGTGGACCACCTGACTCATTCACTCAACCAGTGTAGTGGACCACCTGACTCACTCAACCAGTGTAGTGGACCACCTGACTCACTCAGCTAGTGTAGTGGACCACCTGACTCACTCAGCCAGTGCAGTGGACCACCTGACTCACTCAGCCAGTGTAGTGGACCACCTGACTCACTCAGCCAGTTGCTTGCATCAATATAACTTGTAAATCCGGTAAAAGGCTTGAAGGGTGGGGCGGTGAGGTCCATTTAATCCACTTTAAGTGTGTGAGTAAATTAAGTAGAAAAGTGTCTCTCTGCCTCTCTCTCTGTCTCTTCTTTGTCCTCTTGTTTACTGCTGAAGGCATTTTTATGCATTTAAGTGTTCAACTGTTATTAGAATTTATAAATGTTCTTCCAGCTGGCCAAACTCTCCCTCACTTCAGGCTGCCAAATATTTCTCAATAAAAAAAAAAAGGTTTCTGACAACCATGTTGGGTCCAGTTACGCACTTTATTCAATTATTCCTTCATCCACCGTCGCTCCCTGTTTGTTTCTTATTCAATCAGTATCGAATACTTCCGCCATGATCAATTTCACTCTCTCATCCCCCTTGTTCCTTCCAATTCTTTGTTATTCCTCTCTCCCCTATTCCCCCCCTCCCTTTTTTGTTCTCCTTCCCTTTCTCTTATCCCTTCATTCTCATTCATTACCCTTTCCTTAGCTTCTTTCCCCCCTATTCTTCTCCTCTTCCAGGGACCTCAACCTTCCTCGACTCTACTGCTTGTCTCACGAAAATAAAATAATAACTTTCCCTAGTAAGACTACTCATAGCCCAGTCGACATAGCTTCGGCTGACACACGTGGGGTCCAGGGTTCGAGTCTCCTAGAGCCCCTGTGAATGGGATTGTCTCACGAAGTTGGTTGGTTTTAGGCGTTCTCTAGCACAGTGGCATACATCCTCGGCTCACAACCGAGGCACCTTGGATTAATCCCTAGGCAGAATAGAAACATTTAATTTCACCTGATAGCTCTATTCACCTAGATGTAAATAGGTCCCCCCCCCCCCGGAGCTCGTTGGGAATTTTGACGTCAAAATGTGATGAATTATTTGATTGGACATGTCATGTACTGACTAGTTCAACCAGACTGGGTCAAGATTAGATATCTCTCTATCTCTCACTCTCTCTCTCTCTCTCTCTCTCTCTCTCTCTCTCTCCACGTGTACCTGGGGACTGCCTGGGACTCACGGAGGAAGAACAGAAGCCCAGTTATCCTCACCCTGGACACGTCCCAGCCCCTAGAAACATGATCACAGCCGTAAACATAAATAGTCGCTCCTCTAAAATACGCCGTGAATAAAGAAAACGAGGAAAACGTGTTCTTTTCGACTCTAAGGTACGTCAAAATTACATGAAATTGTATGAGGATAAAAATAGATTCGTTTGCTGTAATTGAAAAAGAATGTACGAGAGAGAGAGAGAGAGAGAGAGAGAGAGAGAGAGAGAGAGAGAGAGAGAGAGAGAGAGAGAGAGAGAGAGAGAGAGAGAGAGAGAGAGAAAGCACTGTGGTAATATGCCTAAGAAAAGAATATGCTCTTCCTAACCAGTTAAACTATACCTAAATTACTTATTACCATATCATTGTATTCAAATTATTATCAATAATAATAACATAATAACAATAATAAATTATAAATCCCTTTCTGGGATTCTTCTGAGCCATTACGACATTAACCAGCTCAAGAGAATTTAATGTAAAACTCTAACTATACCTTTTGCCTCATTAATCATGTCTGACAAAAGACCATCAATGGTAAGTGTTCTCTTACGACCCCATCACTTGAGCTTTATTGGACGACCTCCTTGGGCAGGTCTCCATAGACGACCCCTTTGGATAAATCTCATTGGACGACACCCTTGGATAAGTCCCATTGACAACACCCATGGGTAAGTCCCCTTGGACGACACCTTTGGATAAGTCCCATTGGACGACTACCTTGGATGAATCCCATTGGACGACCACTGTGGGTGTGGTCGTCCACCCACATGTAGGCGGCAGGATGCCTCCTTGGAGGTATTTAACGACAACAATTCACTCCCTGGTGAGTTTGTTAGGTGTTGATAAATTTTGCATCCATCTTTTTGACTATTCAGGATAATGCCGTGATAAAACCCATGAGATCCAAATCACATTGTACAAAACTGTCCGTCAACAAGCTTTAAAACTCGCCTAACCTGGCCTGGCCTGGCCTGGCCTGGCCTAACCTGGCCTAACCTGGCCTGGCCTGGCCTGGCCTGGCCTGGCCTGGCCTGGCCTGGCCTGGCCTGACCTGGCCTAACCCAACGGAGCCTAAAACAGTGTAAGGTAATACTTCCTAACCTAACGATATATATATACAGTTTGATTGAGGAGTGATTGCACGATCAACCACTCCTCAAATGACTTGTTGTGAAGCACATCAACACAACAGGCTGTTGTAGAGAAGGCAGATGTAAACAAATTGAATATACATTAGATACAATACCTGGGCCTGTGTGTTTACAAAGTTTTATTTTACTGTATTATGTTACTTTTCTCTTACTGCATTTTGCATGCTTTTTATCTAGCTGAATTGTTAGATAAAAAGATACTTTTTTTTTTATCTTACTGCATTTTAAATACTTTTATCTTGCTGTATTTTTGCTAGACGAATGTCACTGCATTTTGTAAATTTATCTCTCTGACTGTTTTTATATACTTTTATCTTTCTGCATTTTGTATACTTTCATCTTGCGGCACTTTTTATGTCCCCACTTTTCAGTGTAGTTAATTTGCAGTGTGAGCTGAGCGGTGTGGGCACGCTTAAAGGTGAGGCTATCATGGTGGTGGGCTGAAACCTGGTCTTATAGCGAGTGTGTTGATGGTGGTAGTGTTGGTGGTGTGCTGAAACCTGGTCTTATAGCGAGTGTGTTGATGGGGTAGTGTTGGTGGTGTGCTGAAACCTGGTCTTATAGCGAGTGTGTTGATGGTGGTAGTGGTGGTGGTGTGCTGAAACCTGGTCTTATAGCGAGTGTGTTGATGGAGGTAGTGGTGGTGGTGTGCTGAAACCTGGTCTTATAGCGAGTGTGTTGATGGTGGTAGTGGTGGTGGTGTGCTGAAACCTGGTCTTATAGCGAGTGTGTTGATGGTGGGTAGTGTTGGTGGTGTGCTGAAACTGGTCTTATAGCGAGTGTGCTGATGGTGGTAGTGGTGGTGGTGTGCTGAAACCTGGTCTTATAGCGAGTGTGCTGATGGTGGTAGTGATAGTGGTGGTGGCAGTGGTAGTGGTGGTGGTGGTGGTGGTGGTGGTTGATGGTGGTGACTGGGTAGGTCCGCCGTCCACCTCCATGGGGGTTGCTGGGGGTTCCACAGCAACTCACCTGCTGCCATTAACTCAACAAATTACCACCACTAGGATGTGCCAGATGTATATTGATGGGCGGAAACGAAAATATTTCAACAATGTCGTTTCCGTTATTTGTTTTCGCGGAGTTTGGAGTTTAGACAGCCTTCAGAGAGGCGCTGCAAGAGACAGGTTGAGGGGGCAGGCTTCAGATAGACAGATTGAGGGGCAGTCTTCCAAGAGAGAGAGACAAGTTGAGGGGCAGGCTTCCAGAGAGAGACAGATTGAGGGGCAGGCTTCCAAGAAACAGGTTATAGACAGTTTCACACATTGGAAGAAAATTGGTTTCTTCCTTGCTGTGTACTTCTGCTATCTGGGTTATCTTCCTTACAGTGTATCTCTTATCTGGTTATCTGTGTTATCTTCCTTGCAGTATAATTAATGCCAGGTAAGTCCACTACGGGCTCACCATAGCCCGTGCTACTTGGAACTTTTTGCTCCGAGCAGCTGAATCTAAAAACAACAACAACAACAGTCTACCTCTGTTATCTGGCTATCTTCATTACAGTTTAGTTCTGTTATCAGAGTTATCCTCCGCATTGTGGATAGCGTGTGGTGCTGAAGCTTGTCTAAGCTGCTTGGTCTTAAGAGTGTGATGAGGCAGAACTTGCTTTACTGAAGCAGCAAGCAGGAGCAAGAGACGAATATCAAGCACACAATTCGTCTGCAGATCATGGACAAGACTAAAATGAGATCGTCACCGTCCAGGGAAAACCTTCAGTAATAAAGATAAGAAAATGCTGCTAGGATAAAGCCATAGAGCATCTAAGTACTAATGTCAAGAGTATTAATAATAATAATTTTATACACAAGAAGGTACAGTGAGATTACACAAGATTGGTACTTTGACATTCTTGCAAAGTCCTGCCCGAAACATGCATAGCGTTTCGGGCAGGAGCGCTATATGACTTTAAGAAAAGTGCTGACAATTGTTTTTTCACTGTATTGCTTGCGGTGGATCCTCAGGTTTGGTACAAGGAGCGGCCACTTTGCCACAGGATCAGGAAGAACGGATGTTGGTGCATGACCTCGGGGGCTGGGACGGGAGAATAAGAAATAAAGAGACCATCTTGAGAGGTAATATGCCTCAGTACAGGGAAGGGAAATGAGGTGGAGAAATACATAGTGGAAAGATTGCGTGCCATTTAAGAGGGTAGTCACGATTACACTGAGGTGCAAACAATCTCTCCGGTTAGTACACGAACTAGCCCCATCCACTACACGTACTAGCCCCATCCAGCACACGTAGTAGCCCCATCCAGCACACGAACTAGCCCCATCCACTACACTGACTAGCCCCATCCAGCACACGTACTAGCCCCATCCAGCACACGTACTAGCCCCATCCAGCACACGTAGTAGCCCATCCAGCACACGAACTAGCCCCATCCACTACACTGACTAGCCCCATCCAGCACACGTACTAGCCCCATCCATTACACGTACTGGCCCCATCCATTACACGTACTAGCCCCATCCACTACACGTACTAGCCCCATCCATTTCACGTACTAGCCCCATCCATTACACGTACTAGCCCCATCCAGCACACGTAGTAGCCCCATCCAGCACACACGAATTAGCCCCATCCACTACACTGACTAGCCCCATCCAGCACACGTAGTAGCCCCATCCAGCACACGTATAGCCCCATCCAGCACACGAATTAGCCCCATCCACTACACTGGCTAGCCCCATCCAGCACACGTAGTAGCCCCATCCAGCACACGAACTAGCCCCATCCACTACACGTACTAGCCCCATCCAGCACACGTACTAGCCCCATCCAGCACACGTACTAGCCCCATCCAGCACACGTAGTAGCCCCATCCACTACACGTACTAGCCCCATCCAGCACACGTACTAGCCCCATCCAGCACACGAACTAGCCCCATCCAGCACACGTACTAGCCCCATCCAGCACACGTACTAGCCCCATCCAGCACACGTACTAGCCCCATCCAGCACACGTACTAGCCCCATCCAGCACACGTACTAGCCCCATCCAGCACACGTACTAGCCCCATCCTGCACACGTACTAGCCCCATCCTGCACACGTACTAGCAACAGAACAGCACACCACCATAGCAAGAAACGCTGGTAATCTTTAGCTCTCTCTTCAGCCTGTTTATGACACATATATTTTCCATTGCTTCCCTCCGCCACTGTCCCAAGCTTCCTCTGCCTGACACAAATTTCGACACAGGAATGATTCTCTCATCCATTGGAAGGTAATTTTTTTCTTTTTTTCGCTCTGGGTGGGTCACCCTTTATTATATATATATAATATATATATATATAATATATATATATATCTATATATATATATAGATATATGCCCTTTGGAGGGTGTGAAGACGAAGCTTAACAAGCAGCATGAGTAGATCTGCCACTCTGAGGTCAGGTCAGGCAGGGTCTCCCGCCGCCAGTAAAAACCCCACGACTTTAATCGGTTAAAGCCTGAAACGGGGCGAGAGGGAGGAGCAGCGCTTACCCTTGACCTTCCCTAGTTAGACCTGGATCCCACCATCACCACCCACCGCGACCACCACCCACCGCGACCACCACCCACCACGACCACCACCCACCACGACCACTCAGCCGACCATCACCACACGACCACCACCCCCCACGACCACTCAGCCACGACCACCACCCACCACGACCACCACCCACCGCGACCACCACCCACCACCACCATCACACGACCACCACGGCACCACGACGACCACCACCACCACACGACCAAGCTTCCTTCAATGCTGTGGCAATGCTCTCCAGTATAGGTTTATCATTTGGTCTGTTGTGTGTGTGTGTGTGTATATATATATATTATATATATATATATATAATTATATATATATATATATATATATATATATATATTAGGGGTACCACCTCTGGTGCAATTGCAGGGACCCACATCCTCGAAGAAGAAAACAAAGAGCATTCAGAGAAGATCTTGTGGATTCTAACTGAATACTTTATTCTTTTCCTCTCCTACCACCCTATTATTTTTGTATGTTTTGTTTTATTTTGTTTTATTTTACTGCAACGCTACAGTTTACAGAGAACACACACACACAATATATAACAATTAAACAATCAGCATTCGAAGACCTCGTCCAGCTCCTCGGAGGTTGGATGCGTACCCAGGATACAACACGCATTTCCCCTCTGAACTGCGACACTGAGGCGCTGGAACAGGAAACTGCTGCTCGTGGGTCTCTAGTTTTCCCAATGAGTTCCTCACCAACCTCCTTTAAAAACTTGAGTGCACATTTACCCCAGGCGCCCAGTCTCTCAGAGCCTATCGGCACGAACCTGTAACAACGTTCTAGGTCTCTGTACTTGTGGATTTTCTGGGTCTCCCTGAAGGTGGCTGCCCCACCTCCCTCCGCTGAGCTGTAACGTAAATAGGTATCAGCCAATGTAGATACACAGGTTAATCCCACACGACCTTGCTTACCTTCCCTCCATGGCTGCAGGGTGACTCCATCTGGGCGTTTTGGCTGTTGTCAGGTCTGCACAGCTGGGGTTCTCTTTGTGCTGGACACCCAGCTGTAGCCAAACTTCTCTTGATGATGTAATTGACTGCTTCATGTCTGGCAATCTTTCCCTGTGTCTTACGACAGATGAACCATGGCTGCCGTATTGGTCTGCCCGCGAATGGCCGCAAACACACCGTGTTCGGTGGTTCGATGCAGAAAAACCACATGTGAAAATACAGAATGCTTAACGTGTTCTCGGCTAATTCGCCTTCATCAGAGCAAAGTAGAATGAATGTTTCATTCTACTTTGCTCTGATGAAGGCGAATTAGCCGAAAACGCGTTAAGCATTCTCTATTTTTCACATGTAGTTTTCTGCATATATATATAACTCCTGTGAAGGTGTCCAACAAGTGACCCCTTAGCACCCCTCCTTTTCTGCCTAGCTATCAAAGAAGTCACTGATAGTCTGACAAGCGAGCTAAACATCTGTACCTGGATGATGGCACTCTCGCTGGAACCCCAGAAACCATTTGGAGGATATAAGGAAATCCAGGAGCAGGGAGCAGCCTTAGGCCTCATTCTCAATGCATCCAAGTGTGAAATAATCTCCCGCAACCAAGACATCACTGGGCAAATACAAAATGTTCTTCCAGACATTCTCGTTGTCGAGCCCCTGACTGCACTCTCCTGGGTGCCCCCATTGGCCCACGGGCAATCGAGGAGGTCCTGGCTGCAAAATCACTGATCTAAAGAGAAATGCTGGACAGGATTGACAAGATTGATGCCCATGATGCTCTCTTTCTCCTCACAAGATGCCTGTCTCTCCCTAAGTTGACGTACTTTCTGAGATTTTCCCATCCTACAGCAGCCCTAAGTTAAATGTGTATGACACCCTTCTGAGGTCCATGCTGGTGAAAGTCCTGAACCTGCCATTGACGACTCTCAGTGGGAGCAAGCAACCCTTCCTGTAAGACTCGGCGGCCTTGGTGTCCGCACAGCCTCCCAAATTGCTCTACCAGCCTTCCTTTCCTCCCACGCATCGCACGACCTCGTCAGAGATATCTTACCTGCAACCCTGAAGAGATTCAGCAGGAATACACGATCCTGCTTTCACTGAATGTTCAATCAGTGGGATGTTTTCGCAGCCCCAGCAACCATTATAGAGCCACAAAACAACACAAACAGTCCGGCTGGGAACACCCTCTAGTGGAAAAAGCTGATGCCATGCTCAGCGCCGCAACATCAGACAAGGAGAAAGCCGCCTCAGAGCAGTGCGTGCCCCCCATGCAGGAGACTTCCTCCTGGCAGTACCCATGTCAGCAATGGGCACGCGCCTAGATCCAGAATCCCTTCGTGTAGCAGTGGCCCTCCGCCTTGGTGCCCCAATTCACACTGAATACAAGTGTATTTGCAACAGGGTGGAAGCAGACCAATAAGGACTGCATGGGTTGCATTGCGGAAGCACAAAGGGCTGGCATGCAGACACAACGAGGTCAATGACATCATCAAGAGAAGCCTCGTCTCAGCTAAGTGCCCAGCGGAGAGAGAACCTCGCATCCTAGGGGTCCAAAACCCGGATTTCCCCGCACTTCGCCCTGATGGCATCACCATATACTCATGGAAGGAGGGTAGACAGTTGGTGTGGGACTACACATGTGTATCCACCCTGCTGACACCTATGTACACTTCGGAGCTGATCAAGCAGGTGGGGCGCCAACCACAGGGAAACAGCAAAATCTCTCAAATACAGGCGACTGGCAGTCAATACCTCTTTGTTCCCATAGCGTCTGAGACGCATGGCCCCTGGGGCAAGAGTGCCTTGGGATTTCTCAAGGAATTGGGTTCCAAGCTCATTGACGTCACCAGAGACCCAAGGGCTTGCAGTTTTTTGTTTCAGCGCCTCAGTGTGGCGATCCAGAGGGGAATGCTTGCTGCGTCCTCGGTTCCTGTCCGGAAGCGGAGGAGCTTCAAGAGATCCATAACCTTTAGCATTTGTCTTGTATGTTTTGTAACCTTTAAATACACAATAAGCATAAGAAAAAAAAGGAAGGGGTGGTAGGAGAAAAGCACACAGAAACTGTATTGAGGGGACCTACATTCCCTCCAATGCGTTATGTGTGATTTCCTCCGAGGCTATGGGTCCCCCTTCTTCCAGCNCATGGATTAAAATTAATCTTCCATGGAATAAATGAATCTTCCATTGATTAAAATTAATCTTCCATTGATTAAAATTAATCTTCCATTGATTAAAATTAATCTTCCATTGCTTAAAATTAATCTTCCATTGATTAAAATTAACCTTCCATGAATTAAAATTAATCTTCCTTATTGCTTAAAATGAATCTTCATTGTTCTAGTCCTGCTATCAATAATCAGACGAAAAACGCAGAACAGTATTGCAGAACCTGTAGTTTCCCTCTGATAGGCCTAAACCGGGGACAACACAACACGACATCTGCATCAGTATCCACAACAGTCTTCCACACAAAATACCCGCATCAATCCACATAAATATCCACACGCCAAGTTTTCCCGCGGCCACATTTCAAACTCTCCGTCTCGGGTGGAATTGAAAAAATGAAGTCTGAATGTCTGTGGTGGAACAAGAATGGGATGCAAGGACGAAGGTGGGATAGGGGGAAGGGAAAGAGAGAGAAAAGGGGGTGTGAGAGCATGAGAATGGAAGGATAATGTAAGAACGAAGAAAAAAAAGCAAAGATACCTCGAGAGGGGAAAAATAGTGCAAAGGTGTGAGAAGTTCATTTTTGATTAGGTGAGAGTCCCCCCCCCCCCCCAGTCACCATGACATGCTGTGGCCTAGCTGGCCCGCAGGTGACACAAGGTGACAGTCTGGCCCAGCAGGTGACACAAGGTGACAGTCGGACCAGCAGGGACACAAGGCGACAGTCTGGACCAGCAGGTGAACAAGGCGACAGTCTGAATCAGCATGTGACACAAGGGTGACAGTCTGGACCAGCAGGGTGACACAAGGTGACAGTCTGGACCAGCAGTGTGACACAAGGTGACAGTCTGAGACCAGCAGGTGACACAAGGTGACGTCTGGACCAGCAGGTGACACAAGGTGACAGTCTGGACCAGCAGGTGACACAAGGCGACAGTCTGGACCAGCAGGTGACACAAGGTGACAGTCTGGACCAGCAGGTGACACAAGGTGACAATCTGGACCAGCAGGTGACACAAGGTGCCAGTCTGGCCCATCACAAATATTGATGAGGACTCAACAGCAGAGAAACCAAAGGAGTAAAATAGAGATACAAGTCGAGAAAAGAGGAACAGAGAACCAAAACGAGACAAAAGAGGTGGGGAGAAAGAGATAAGAAAGATAAAGAGAGGAATGAGTATAGGAAAAAAATAAAGAGACATGAAAGGGGAGAAACACCAAGGATCAGAAGGGTGTATTGACAGAATAAAAACAAAATGGTCACAAATAAGGCATTAAGGAATGAGGAGATTAGCGAGAGAAAGCACAAGAAGAGAGAGAGGGGGCGGCTGAGATGCAATGTAGGAATGATAGAATAATTTGTGATATTGAAAACTATACAATAATAGGAAAGGGGAGAGCCGTCACACACCACACCACACACACGTACATCCACACACACACCAACACACGTCACACACACACCACAACACACACGTACACACACCAACCACCACACACACCACCAAACACACACACTCACACCATAGGGAAGTGGCTTGAATCAACAACGGGACAAAGGGAGAAGATAAAAGTGAGAAATCTTGTGTAAAACACACGAGCAGATGCGAGGGCGGAGTGAGGGGGAAGATTAGAATGAGAGAGAGAGAGAGAGAGGAGAGAGAGAAGAGAGAAGAGAGATGAGAGATGAGAGAGGATGAGAGAGAGAGGAGAGAGAGAGGAGAGAGAGAGAGCGAGCGAGAGAGCGAGAGAGATAAATGTACCACTTTCTTTACAATAGACAGTAATAACCACATCACACTGATGAGGTCGTTCAGCTAACATCAAGACAACAAGGGCCTCGCGCTAAGGTATAAAAATGAACACATTAGATCCACTCTATCGTCTTCAGTTTTACCTCCTTCTCTCTCTCTCTCTCTCCTCTCTCTCTCTCTCTCTCTCTCTCTCTCTCTCTCTCTCTCCTCTCTCTGCTTAGTCATTTACTAGCGTCCTGGCCATTCCTTACATTTGCCTCATTCTAATTTTTCTCTATTTTTCTACTCTGCAAGTCTATACTGTCTCACTGAAGACGTTATCATAAACATTAAAACTAAACGACGCTAATCAGCACTAACCACTAAGGTATCCTTCGGCCACAGTTGTTCAACACCCAGAAAGTTGTTCAATACGTTGTGACTTTCCAAAGAGCGTTCGTTGACCCTTGTCAACATTTTCAACGGTACAGTTCAAAAGAGACAATCTGGCTGGGGCATCTGAATATATAACTGGGGTGAGGTGAAGGATATTTACTCATATAGCATGAGTCAACAGTCCCACTGAACAACAATTACAGTCCCGCTTCTGGCCAGGTCAGTCCACTACGGGCTCACCATAGCCGTGCTACTTGCCCCGCTCCTGTGCCAGGGAAGTCCACTACGGCTCACCATAGCCCGTGCTACTTGCCCCGCTCTGTGCCATGTAAATCCACTACGGGCTCACCATAGCCCGTGCTACTTGCCCCGCTCCTGTGCCAGGTAAGTCCACTACGGGCTCACCACAGCCCGTGCTACTTGCCTCGCTCCTGTGCCAGGTAAGTCCACTACGGGCTCACCACAGCCCGTGCTACTTGCCCCGCTCCTGTGCCAGGTAAGTCCACTACGGGCTCACCACAGCCCGTGCTACTTGCCCCGCTCCTGTGCCAGGTAAGTCCACTACGGGCTCACCACAGCCCGTGCTACTTGCCCCGCTCCTGTGCAGGTAAGTCCACTACGGGCTCACCACAGCCCGTGCTACTTGCCCCGCTCCTGTGCCAGGTAAGTCCACTACGGGCTCACCACAGCCCGTGCTACTTGCCCCGCTCCTGTGCCAGGTAAGTCCACTACGGGCTCACCACAGCCCGTGCTACTTGCCCCGCTCCTGTGCCAGGTAAGTCCACTACGGGCTCACCACAGCCCGTGCTACTTGCAACGTTTGGTCCCAATAGCTGAATCTAAAAACAACAACAGACACACTGCAGCTTACCCATCTCCCATTTACCAAAGATGGGTGAAGCGGTGTGCTGGATGTCCCAAGAGTGGATTGGGACCCCGAAAAACACCATCAACTCCAAGCCATTCGCGTCAACCCGAGAAGAGAGCTGACAGTGCGCGAGAGAGAAGTGCTCATCACGCACCATGATAAATGTAATTACTGGACGCTGGGTATTTTCAATAATGGCAAAAATCTATATCATTTATTGTAATGAATACCGACATTGATATGATTCTGCGAGCTAAATATTGATGCTAATGATATCTGAATGACATTATGCGTAAAAATGCTATCTCTATTTACTGACAAATATTGCATATATTCCAGCAAACTCGATTTATACCGGGGCTGCAACAGCAGCTTCAGACCAGGCCAAGCCCCTTCAGACGAGGCCAAGCCCCTTCAGACGAGGCCAAGCCCCTTCAGACGAGGCCAAGCCCCTTCAGACGAGGCCAAGCCCCTTCAGACGAGGCCAAGCCACTTCAGACGAGGCCAAGCCACTTCAGACGAGGCCAAGCCACTTCAGACGAGGCCAAGCCACTTCAGACGAGGCCAAGCCACTTCAGACGAGGCCAAGCCACTTCAGACGAGGCCAAGTCCCTTCAGACGAGGCCAAGTCCCTTCAGATCCGGCCAAGTCCCTTCAGACGAGGCCAAGCCCCTCAGACCAGGCCAAGCCCTTTCAGACCAGACCAAGTCCTTTCAGACCAGACCAAGTCCCTTCAGACCAGGCCAAGCCCCTCAGACCAGGCCAAGCCCCTTCAGACCAGGCCAAGCCCCTACAGACCAGGCCAAGCCCCTACAGACCAGGCCAAGCCCTACAGACCAGGCCAAGCCCCTACAGACCAGGCCAAGCCACGCTAGACGAAAATAAATTATAGTGTGGATACAATTTAACATATTAATAATTAGACAAATTCTAAGCAAATCTCTTTTTGCAATTTGCCGGAAAAAATGTGAACGCGGCCCTTCTAACAGTTAATTAAGCGAAAACATTGAATAATTGAATTATCTGAATTACGTCGGCAGAATAATTATCACACAATTCATCTGGAAAATTCTGATAGTAATGACATTTGAAAGGATGAAGATAATTACAGATTTGTATTTTTTGTTCTCCTTATTTATTTATTTATTTATTTATTTAAGTTCCTTGACGCTTATACAGATCTTTGCGAGAACATTTTTTTTGGGAGTTTGCGTTAGTGAGAGGAGAGTTATTCCTACCTGAAAGGAGACAAATTGCGAATTGGTTTCCGTAGCGATTGGGCAGTGTTGCAAGAAAGGTTCCCATCTTTAAAAAATGCGACTAGTAAAAATATAAACTATGGTAATATTAACGTTTTCTATACATCGGTCAAGTAATGGGTTAGAGAAGGGGGTTGCTTGGGTTAGTACGTTTCTGGTTTGGAGAAACAGTTGTATTTTGTACGGAGTAGTGCATTGAGAGCACGGGACGGACCTTTACTGTGGCTCATGTTGTCGTCTCCAGTATCATGTCTCCGGACCAGATGCCAACATATCCCCGAACCAGATGCCAACATATCCCCGGACCAGACGCCAACATATTCCCGGACCAGACGCCAACATATTCCCGGACCAGACGCCAACATATCCCCGGACCAGACGCCAGCATATCCCCGGACCAGACGCCAGCATATCCCCGGACCAGACGCCAGCATATCCCCGGACCAGACGCCAACATATTCCCGGACCAGCCGCCAACATATTCCCGGACCAGACGCCAACATATCCCCGGACCAGACGCCAACATATCCCCGGACCAGACGCCAACATATTCCCGGACCAGACGCCAACATATCCCCGGACCAGACGCCAACATATCCCCGGACCAGACGCCAACATATCCCCGGACCAGACGCCAACATATCCCCGGACCAGACGCCAACATATCCCCGGACCAGACGCCAGCATATCCCCGGACCAGACGCCAACATATCTAACCTCTACGCGTCGTGAGGCACTCCCCCAGACGACATAAGCATCATGTACTCAAAACAAAATCATGTCTAGATGCGCCCTCCTGTGCATGACACTCCGAGGACGAGTGTCATGTCAAAAATAACTTCTCAGACAGGATCAATAAACGTTTCGAAGGGGCAAGTGACGCGGGGATTACTTTCTGGAGAGGTGTGGAAACTGTGTAGAGACGCCAGGGGGAGATAGAGGGGGAAAAATCAACAGAGGGAAACCTGGGTATTGAGTAAGGGAAGTTGGGGGTAAAAGTGGGTGCTGGGAGATGAGATGCACCGTCAGCATCCAGAAGGGTTTGTAAACACAGGCGGGCAGCCAGAGGCCAGGATTGGTTTACGGGATCACCATAGCCCGTGCTACGTGGACATTTCGTTCTGAGTAGCTAAATCTAAAACCACGTGTAAAAAAACAGCCAGAGGCGAAGCAGTGTTGCAAAAACTGAGAACTGATATTCTCTACAAGAGACAGAAAGTACGTTTGATATCATAACTTTCATTGTATATTTCAACAAACTTTACCTGTTCGTCTTTCTCATCCACACGAGCACTAAGTCCTATGGATGAACCAGTCAGGAAGCGAGAAGGACGAAATAAATAAAATTAAATAAAAACCAAAAATGTTAAATTAGGAGGGAAGAGAAAGTACAAATCATTGTAATTTAAGCCCCACGATTGAGTCTTTTCGGAAGATCGTGATATCTTGCGATATTTTACTGAAAATTTTGAACTGTTAAGACTCAAGTTCAAACATTTTTGCGCTACTGTTCACGTGTTCACATTCAAGTTATGGTGAACATAGAGCCATGTTCACCAGCTCATGGAATAATAGTCCTCATCAGTGTTCACATAACAGTATTATTAAGTTCATTTAAGTTCGGTATTGGGTGTAACCAAGCTCACGTACGCTCAACTGAGGGTGTAACCAAGCTCACGAACGTTCAACTGAGGGTGTAACCAAGCTCACGAACGTTCAACTGAGGGCGTAACCAAGCTCACGAACGTTCAACTGAGGGTGTAACCAAGTTCACCAACGTTCAACTGATGGTGTAACCAAGCTCACGAACGTTCAACTAAGGGTGTAACCAAGTTCACGTACGCTCAACTGAGGGCCTAACCAAGTTCACGAACGTTCAACTGAGGGTGTAACCAAGTTCACGAACTTTCAACTGAGGGTGTAACCAAGTTCACGATCGTTCAACTGAGGGTGCAACAAAGTTCACGTACGTTCAACTGAGGGTGTAACTAAGTTCACGAACGTTCAACTGAGGGCCTAACCAAGTTCACGAACGTTCAACTGAGGGCCTAACCAAGTTCACGAACGTTCAACTGAGGGCCTAACCAAGTTCACGAACGTTCAACTGAGGGCCTAACCAAGTTCACGAACGTTCAACTGAGGGCCTAACCAAGTTCACGAACGTTCAACTGAGGGCCTAACCAAGTTCACGAACGTTCAACTGAGGGTGTAACCACACTCACGAACGTTCAACTGAGGGTGTAACCAAGCTCACGAACGTTCAACTGAGGGTGTAGCCAAGCTCACGAACGTTCAACTGAGGGTGTAGCCAAGCTCACGAACGTTCAACTGAGGGTGTAACCAAGCTCACGTACGTTCAACTGAGGGTGTGACCACACTCACGAACGTTCAACTGAGGGTGTGACCACACTCACGAACGTTCAACTGAGGGTGTGACCACACTCACGAACGTTCAACTGAGGGTATGTTTACAAGAGTGAGAATCAGTCTCCCAACACCGACCTCCAGCCAAGCAATAGGATGATACATTAATTAGTCAAGAATTCATTCGCTGTACTCTATTGGCTGGTTCATCTGGCCTAGCTCAAGTGGCAATTTGCTCGGCGAGCGTTGCACTCGGCGAGCGTTGCACTCGGCGAGCGTTGCACTCGGCGAGCGTTGCACTCGGCGAGCGTTGCACTCGGCGAGCGTTGCACTCGGCGAGCGTTGCACTCGGCGAGTGTTTCACTCTGCCTGTGAGAAAATATACTCAGAAGCAGTGTTGTAACTCTACCTCCGTTACTCATATTTTTACCACTAGTGCCCCTGATTAAACAATGAATTATTGACTTATAAATGACAATAGATAGAAATGTACAAACATGTATTACTGCTTCATATTGCCTCTGCCTCTCTCTCTCTCTCTCTCTCTCTCTCTCTCTCTCTCTCTCTCTCTCTCTCTCTCTCTCTCTCTCTCTCTCATGCATCTCTATGCTTTCTTAAACAAAAGTCTTCCCCCCCACATCTGTCTGTCTCTCCTCTCACTTCCATCCTGCAGTTCCTCCTGTCCATCCCATCCCTCTGATGGACGAGCTTGGGAATTCTCAACATATTCGTTTCTAATGATGTGTTCCACATTGTGAGCACAGACGTCCACTCACTCCAGGCCCCCGGCACCAGGGACACAGTTAATGATGCTATACGTTATATAGACTCTCAGACTCATGAGAGTATATTCAAATGACTGATGCAGGCGATGAGTCACAATAACGTGGGTAAAGTATGTTGATCAGACCACACACTAGAAGGCGAAGGGACAGCGACGTTTCGGTCCGTCCTGGACCATTCTCAAGTCGATTGTGTTGTTAATGAGCGATGTTAAGCTTCCATATAAGAGCAGTGTGGACGCTGGGGTGAGGCAGGACAAGCAAGTGCTGCTAATGTTATAAACAAGTCTAGCCAAGCATCACAAAATAATGTGACTTTGTAATGTTCTGGCGGCTACTGGGATGGGTTACCCGCCCCCTGGGATCACCCCAGTAGCTTCCCCCCCTCACCAACCTTGGTGAGGGGGGGGGGTGTTAAGGGGTGATGGGGGAGGGAGAGGAAGGGGAGCAAGCATCATCCATGTCCTGTTTTGTGAGTCAACTCAGCCGCTGTAATTAACTGCTTTACAGTCGACAAACATGCTCTTATGTCAGCTTTTTAAAAGCATTTATTTTATCACTGTGTGCATTATTTACATTTTTTTGTGGAGCTGTATCAAGGTTCCGAGTGTTCGAACCACTGACCTTTCCCCAGGATTCAACCACCTTGCCTAACTACAGGGTATACCTTTTTAATGCTAGGTGAACAGAGCCATTAGGTAAAAGGAAACTGTGCCCAACCATTTCTGTCCCGCCCGTGAATCGAAGCCGGGATCTCCGACTGTGAGTCAAGTACAGAGCCAACTGTGGATGGCTCAATTTTGAAAGTGTGTCGCACTTTCGATAATCATTATCAATTTGGTCTGGGTTCGAGTCCTGTCCAGGGAGGGTTCTTCTGGGTACAAATTGTTAACTGTTCGGCTCCGTTCACCCAACAGTAATTAGATACTTGGTTGTTAACGGATTGGCGAGTCTTGTTCTGCGAGAAGAAAGCTCCCTCTCCAGGACTCCAGGAAGATGGCCGCCTCTCCAGGAAGATGACAGCCTATCCAGGAAGATGACAGCCTCTCCAGGAAGATGACAGCCTCTCCAGGAAGATGACAGCCTCTCCAGGAAGATGACAGCCTCTCCAGGAAGATGACAGCCTCTCCAGGAAGATGGCAGCCTCTCCAGGAAGATGACAGCCTCTCCAGGAAGATGACAGCCTCTCCAGGAAGATGGCAGCCTCTCCAGGAAGATGGCAGCCTCTCCAGGAAGATGACAGCCTCTCCAGGAAGATGACAGCCTCTCCAGGAAGATGACAGCCTCTCCAGGAAGATGACAGCCTCTCCAGGAAGATGACAGCCTCTCCAGGAAGATGACAGCCTCTCCAGGAAGATGACAGCCTCTCCAGGAAGATGGCAGCCTCTCCAGGAAGATGGCAGCCTCTCCAGGAAGATGACAGCCTCTCCAGGAAGATGACAGCCTCTCCAGGAAGATGACAGCCTCTCCGGGAAGATGGCAGCCTCTCCAGGAAGATGGCAGCCTCTCCGGGAAGATGACAGCCTCTCCGGGAAGATGGCAGCCTCTCCAGGAAGATGGCAGCCTCTCCAGGAAGATGGCAGCCTCTCCAGGAAGATGGCAGCCTCTCCAGGAAGATGGCAGCCTCTCCAGGAAGATGGCAGCCTCTCCAGGAAGATGACAGCCTCTCCGGAAGATGACAGCCTCTCCGGGAAGATGGCAGCCTCTCCGGGAAGATGACAGCCTCTCCAGGAAGATGACAGCCTCTCCAGGAAGATGACAGCCTCTCCAGGAAGATGGCAGCCTCTCCAGGAAGATGACAACCTCTCCAGGAAGATGACAGCCTCTCCAGGAAGATGACAGCCTCTCCAGGAAGATGGCAGCCTCTCCAGGAAGATGGCAGCCTCTCCAGGAAGATGACAGCCTCTCCAGGAAGATGGCAGCCTCTCCAGAAAATAAAGCATCCTCACTTAGAAGAGAAACACCCTCACCGGGAAAGAAAGTGCCCTCTCTCTCTCTTAAAAAAAAAAAGCTTCCTCTCCAGGAAAAACGGAAAGCTCTCTCTCCAACTAAGTATTTCCTCCTTCGACGAATAAAGCCTCCCTCACCCCCCTCTCCCTCAAGAAAAAAGAACCACCTTCCAATCCCGAAGAAAAAGGATAAATGTATTCCCAAGATCAAATAAAAAGATCAGATGCCGTCACATCGACGAAATCCGAGCCAGATTCATGCCTCTGGCTGGAATAGAATAGTTGAATCAAACGGCCTGAAAATTCTCCCTGAAAATTTCGGGATCACCGGCGTTTACAAATTTGACTTCCTTAATTTTTTCTCCCTCGAATTAGATTTTTTTTAATTTTATGAAAGGTGAATCAAGAGATGACCCAGTTAGCAGAGAGTTCTGCGGGAGGGAATGATGGAATGATGGGAGGGTGAGGGAGGCAGGTAGAGATGGAGGAAGGGAAATGCTAAGAAATCAGAAGGCAGGAATGGGAGGAAGACTGCGTCAGTGCGTCTTCTGTATTAAAAAGTCTGAGGAATCACATGAAAAATTTGTTTATGATGGTGGACAGTCAAGCAGCAGTGAGTGGGGGAGGACTCAGGTGTACAGAAGGCTGGCTCTTCCTGGGACAGGAGAAGACTCTGGGAGACGGGTAGAGGACAGTGTAGGACGTTAGACAGGTGGTCCACAGAACCAGAAGTCGGCTAGCTGCCGATAGGGTGAAACGCTGGCGCTTAGAAGCTGGCTCCAAGAGCTAGCCCCTAGAAGCTGGCTCCAGGAGCTAGCCCTTAGAAGCTGGCCCTAGAAGCTGGCTCCAGAAGCTGGCCCTAGAAACTGGCCCCTAGAAGCTGGCCCTTAGAAGCTGGCTGGCGGTCGAAAGGGAAGAAAGCTGGCCCCAGAGGCTGGCCAACCGGCCATAGCGCGTGGCCATTCACCGGAGATGGAGTAGGTAGCCGCGTCCTAACGAGCCATAGCGAAAGATACCCTTTGATGAAGGACTACTCAGCCCGTCCCTGAGAGGAAGAGATAGTTGTAAAGAAAAAACAAGAAACAGGGACTGAAAACAGACAAGGAAGCAAGGAAGCAGGAGAGAAACACGGGGAAAAAACGGTAGAAGAGGAACAGAGAGCATAGAACAAAGGAGAAAACTTTAAGGGGTGAGAGAAAGATGAATTACTTGAGAATCAATGATGGAAAATCTGAGATATGGGAGAAAATGGGAAGGTGGGAGAAGTGCCAGTGGTACATCACATGGAACAGGTATCATCAGCTCTTCCAGGGGACGTGGCTGAGTCTTGCAGGGACGTGTCAGTCTTCCAGGGGACGAGTCAGTCTTCCAGGGGACGAGTCAGTCTTCCAGGGGACGAGTCAGTCTTCCAGGGGACGAGTCAGTCTTCCAGGGGACGAGTCAGTCTTCCAGGGGACGTGTCAGTCTTCCAGGGGACGTGTCAGTCTTCCAGGAGACGTGTCAGTCTTCCAGGAGACGTGTCAGTCTTCCAGGAGACGTGTCAGTCTTCCAGGAGACGTGTCAGTCTTCCAGGAGACGTGTCAGTCTTCCAGGAGACGTGTCAGTCTTCCAGGAAACGTGTCAGTCTTCCAGGAGACGTGTTAGTCTTCCAGGAGACGTGTCAGTCTTCCAGGGGACGTGTCAGTCTTCCAGGGGACGTGTCAGCCTTCCAGGGGACGTGTCAGCCTTCCAGGAGACGTGTCAGCCTTCCAGGGGACGTGTCAGCCTTCCAGGAGACGTGTCAGCCTTCCAGGAGACGTGTCAGTCTTCCAGGAGACGTGTCAGTCTTCCAGGAGACGTGTCAGTCTTCCAGGAGACGTGTCAGTCTTCCAGGAGACGTGTCAGTCTTCCAGGGGACGTGTCGGAATAGAGCCCGCCTCATCAGGTATATAAACTTAAATAAAAAATAAAGGTACTGTATATAAATGTGGAGGAAAGTGAGCTGCCAGAACCCAAGCTTCCTCCTGAGGGTAAATCCTAACTCCCCTCTCTTTCTTCCTTTCATAAAATCCTGCTTCCCTGTCCCTCTGGAGACCGGGCGAGTTTCTCCCTCCCAGGGGTCGAATCTTTCCTGCCTGGCTGCCCTCTCTCTCTCTTCTCCATCTCTCTCTCTTTTACTACCTTCCTGTCTTTCCACACTTTCTCCCTATCGCCGTTTCCTTCCCTTTCTCTCTCTACCCTCCTCCTCCTCACAGCACAGCCTTTCCAGGCTGAAGACTGGAAAGGGGAGCCTCTCCAGGAAGAGGGCAGCCTCTCCAGGAAGAGGGCAGCCTCTCCAGGAAGAGGGCGGCCTCTCCAGGAAGAGGGCAGCCTCTCAGGAAGAGGGCGGCCTCTCCAGGAAGAGGGCGGCCTCTCCAGGAAGAGGGCGGCCTCTCCAGGAAGAGGGCAGCCTCTCCAGGAAGAGGGCGGCCTCTCCAGGAAGAGGGCAGCCTCTCCAGGAAGAGGGCGGCCTCTCCAGGAAGAGGGCGGCCTCTCCAGGAAGAGGGCGGCCTCTCCAGGAAGAGGGCGGCCTCTCCAGGAAGAGGGCGGCCTCTCCAGGAAGAGGGCGGCCTCTCCAGGAAGAGGGCGGCCTCTCCAGGAAGAGGGCGGCCTCTCCAGGAAGAGGGCAGCCTCTCCAGGAAGAGGGCAGCCTCTCCAGGAAGAGGGCAGCCTCTCCAGGAAGAGGACAGCCTCTCCAGGAAGAGGACAGCCTCTCCAGGAAGAGGGCAGCCTCTCCAGGAAGAGGGCAGCCTCTCCAGGAAGAGGGCAGCCTCTCCAGGAAGAGGGCAGCCTCTCCAGAAGAGGGCAGCCTCTCCAGGAAGAGGGCAGCCTCTCCAGGAAGAGGGCAGCCTCTCCAGGAAGAGGGCAGCCTCTCCAGGAAGAGGGCAGCCTCTCCAGGAAGAGGGCAGCCTCTCCAGGAAGAGGGCAGCCTCTCCAGGAAGAGGGCAGCCTCTCCAGGAAGAGGGCAGCCTCTCCAGGAAGGGGCAGCCTCACCAGGAAGAGGGTAGCCTTCAGTCTCCACCAACAGCGAGCTTAGCATCCACGCTGAAACATAAACAATGTTGTCATGGGGCTACGAGCATAAATTTCAAACACTTATAATCCAGGACTCGTTGGGGTGCGCGCCTCTGTCCTCTTCCCTAATAAAGCCAAACACAATTAGGACCGATAATGGTAAGTTTTCTAAGCAAATGCAAATTTGTATGAGAGTGTGTTGTCATCATCTCAACATTTGCATATCTGGAATGTTGTTGTTCCTGATCTTACTAAACCGGGTCCGTAACACCACGTAACTCTTTCTCCCTCGGAGTATGTGACGAAATTGTTGTTTTCCTCAGTTAATATTAACCTCAGTGCACCTGAATGTTACCTGTGTTACATTCAGGTAACCTGTGTGTTACCTGAATGTTTCCTGTACGTTACTTGAATGTTACCTGAATGATACCTGAATGATACTTAAATGTTACCTGAATGGTACCTGAACGATACCTAAATGGTACCTGAACGGTGCCTGAATGTTGCCTGAATGACACCTGTATGCCACCTGAATATTCCCTGAATGTTATCTGAATGATACCTGTATGTAACTTGGATGTTACTTGAATGGTACCTGAATGTTATCTGAATGTTATCTGAATGTTAGTGTCTGGAATATTTCGGCGAGTTTAGAAATGTTTTATGTCTCGCTAAATAGTATACCTATCAAACTTGTCTTGGTCGGTACAAGAAAGGTCTTTCATCTTACAGGATCGACGTTCGATCCCCGATGGTCCACCAAGTGGTTTGGCACCGTCTGTTCACACCTTCCTCATATCTCAGCTCCTCATCCACATATCTTTTTTCCAAGTGCTATATAGCCATTCTGTCTTAGCGCTTCCCTCCACATAACTACCTTATCTTTCACCTGGCGTAAGAAACACGTGGGAATAACAAGTTTAAGGTAAATACCGCGAAGAGGCGCGGGTCATAACTCTCTCAACTCTCTCTCCATAACATGAACAAATTCCACAAGAGCCGTGACGAGGGTTCGAACCCTAGTCCACACATCCACGTCTCTCCATAACATATTCTGGAGTTATCTGTGGCTTAATGTTTAGAAACTTGTCCATACACTATGTGTGTTTTGCTGTCACCGGAATCAATTTAATGTAAATTTCGTATAGTTTTTAACCGTTCCTATAATTTGTTTGCCAGAATCAGATCGAAACCCTCCATCTTTGTTATGTAAACCGGAATTAGCATTTTCTGGATAAGTTCGAATATAAATAATATATAATATATAGATATATTATATATAATATATATATATATATAATATAAAGCCATGGGGTTATGCAAATTACGAAATTTACAAGATTTACAATGCAAGTGCTGAAAAGTTGCATCTGAACCAGAACAAGAAGGGAGGGAATTATTAGGGGAAGCACCAAGCCATTACGACTATATAGCATTTTTAATGGGTCGGGATAAGTATTTAGGATGGGACGGGGGAAAGGAATGGTGCCCACCACTTGGTGGACGGGCGGGGATTGAACGCCGACCTGCACGAAGCGAAACCTTCGCTCTACCGTCCTGCTCAAGCGGTTGGACACCAGAACAGGAGCAGCAGCCGGCTGCCAAGCAACTGCCTGGTGGACCCAACTCTCACAAGTCAAGCCTGGCCTCGGGCCGGGCTTGGGGAGTAGAAGAATTCCCAGAACCATCACCAGGCTCAACCAGCAGCTGCTGTTCAGTTGCACCACAAGCAGGTGCTGTTAGAAATGCAGCTGCGCGCCAATCCCAGCCTCTAAACTGCACGAATCCCCGCTGAACGGACACCAATCCAGACCCAACAACACCGGCTGAACACCGTAATTGGGGCCCAGCGAATCGTTCCCCGGCACCATTCATAAGTCCTCCCTCTGGCCGATAGGATTCAATGCTGAAATATTTAGAGTCGCGAGTTATGTTCGGTTCAAAACTCCGTTATCCGCAAGATTAAATACCACTGCCGTTTTGGTCTCAGGTTAATTTGCCTCTAAAATATATACTGATCGTTAATATGGATCCGGTATAATTTAGTAGCATTTTAATCCTTGGTAATTCAGCACTAATGCAGAAATATTGCATGCAATGCCTGAACACACGAGTGTGTCCTGAGGGCTCAGAGGTTAGCTTGTGTTGTGACGGTAAATACAATGATCTTTATAATGATTATGACTATGGAGATGATTATTTGATTAATGGCATTGATGATGTGGAATTTGTGATGATGATGATGATGATGATGATGAT
>WNGS01166226.1:15060380-15072297 GCA_020271785.1 Procambarus virginalis | reverse complement strand
AAACACCTAAACACAGGACCATTGCTTTTGGTGTTGGTCTTCTCCCTATTAACCTCTGAGGGTCGTTAAGGCCACCAGAACCACCTATATACTACAGCCTTGGACCATTCTGTTCATGGTCTAAGGGGGTCAACTCAATATATATATTAATAATAATATATATATATATATATATATATATATATATATATATATAATATATATATAATATACTAATATATATATAATATATATAATAGTATATATAATAATATATAATATATATATAATATATAGTATATCTATAGATATAGTAATATATTATATATATATTCATATATATTATCATATATATTATATCTATATATTATGATATATATATTATTATATAAATATATATATATATATATATATATATATATATATATATATATATATATATATATTATATATATGTCGTACCTAGTAGCCAGAACGCACTTCTCAGCCTACTATCCAAGGCCCGATTTGCCTAATAGGCCAAGTTTTCTTGAATTAATTGTTTTTCGACTACCTAACCTACCTAACCTAACCTAACCTAACTTTTTCGGCTACCTAATCTAACCTAACCTATAAAGATAGGTTAGGTTAGGTTAGGTAGGGTTGGATAGGTTCGGTCATATATCTACGTGAATTTTAACTCCAATAAAAAAAATTGACCTCATACATAATGAAATGGGTAGCTTTATCATTTCATAAGAAAAAGAATAGAGAAAATATATTAATTCAGGAAAACTTGGCTATTAGGCAAATCTGGCCTTGCATAGTAGGCCAAAAAGTGAGTTCTGGCTACTAGGTACGACATATATATATATATATATACTATTATATATATATATATATATATATATATATATATATATATATATGTCGTACCTAGTAGCCAGAACGCACTTCTCAGCCTACTATGCAAGGCCCAATTTGCCTAATAAGCCAAGTTTTCATGATTAATTGTTTTACCGACAACCTAACCTACCTAACCTAACCTAACTTTTTCGGCTACCTAACCTAACCTATAAAGATAGGTTAAGGTAGGTTAGGTAGGGTTGGTTAGGTTCGGTCATATTCTACGTTAATTTTAACTCCAATAAAAAATATTGACCTCATACATAATGAAATGGGGAGCTTTATCATTTCATAAGAACAAAATTAGAGAAAATATATTAATTCATGAAACTTGGCTTATTAGGCAAATCGGGCCTTGCATAGTAGGCTGAGAAATGCGTTCTGGCTACTAGGTACGACATATATATATATATATATATATATATATATATATAATATATATATATATATATATATATATATATATATATATATATGCGAATAAGCCTGAATGGTCCCCAGGCATATATGCAACTGAAAACTCACCACCCCAGAAGTGACTCGAACCCATACTGCCAAGAGCACTTTGCAACTGGTGTTCAGGGCACCTTATCACTCGACCATCACGACCGGACAAAAGCTGATGGTAGCCGAGCTATTTGCCCATCAGCCCGCCGGCACTCTGATGGTAATCTTGGGCATAGTATTTTATCAAGTCACCTCATTCTTTGGGGCACACATGAGGGACACAAATGCGAATATATATATATATATATATATATATATATATTATATATATATATATATATATATATATATATATATCTTTCTGCACTTCCCTGAGTGTCTCAAGAATCCGTAAGTAAGGACTATTTGGTTTGGCGAATTAGTTTTAGAGACCAATATTTATTTTCAGATAACAAAAAAATATATATTTAATTTTGTAGATGCCTAATATTTTAGGAAGAAATGTTAGCTTCGTTAACTTGTTTCGACAATAATTACAATACTACTCTATCAATCCATTCCTAAAAGGTTTTCGATAATGAGATTTTTTTAAAATGTTTATCTATGATAAATGTGTCCTGCATTGTTTTTTTTTAGGTCACCGGAATTTCAAATGAGTGCATTTCCACCCTCCCCTCTATAAACACACATGCAACAACCATCACAAACACATTGATCCACGTATGTGGAAAAACTACACATGAAAAATTAGAAAATGCTGAAAGCGTTTTCGGTTTAATTCTCCTTCATCTGAGCAAGATGAAGGTGAACTTAGTTCACTATCTTGCTCTGATGGATGAAGGAGCAAAGCTCCACACACACACACTCACACACACACACACACACACACACACACACACACACACACACACACACACACACACACACACACACACACACACTATAGTGCTCTGATGAAGGCGAATTGAGCCGAAAACGCGTTCAGCATTCTTTAATTTACAAACGTGTTTTTTTTCCGCATAAAAACACATATTAGTAATCTATACTAATTCTACCTCTGAATTTCGTGCAGCGGTCAGGAAATAATCTGTGGATTTTTGTTGTATATTTTTCCTCATAATTACTTTACCTTCCTGTTTTATGAGTACAATATAAAGGAGTCAGGTTGTATATAAGAGCCGCATGATTATATTGCATATAATGTTTCCATATAATGCAAGTGAGAAAAGTTCGCTTTGGATACTTCCATGATGATGAAATCGCTTTCAGAGACGATGCAATACCTTCCTGGGGAGAGAGATGAACGAGAACCCAAAGTGTTCATTAGGAGGATTGCTATTATGAATGTCCTTACCACGGGGAATATATCGCCAAATACGACCAACCACTTGGGCTGGACGGTAGAGCGACGGTCTGGCTTCATGCAGGTCGGCGTTCAATCCCCGACCGTCCAAGTGGTTGGGCACCATTCCTTTCCCCCCCCGTCCCACCCCAAATCCTTATCCTGACCCCTTCCAAATGCTATATAGTCGTAATGGCTTGGCACTTTTCCCCCTGAAAGTTCCTTCCTTCCAAATGAATTAGCTTGAAGTCTCTTTGATAGTCATGTTTCTTAAAGCCTTCATTATATATTCACCCAGTTGAACTGAATCATATGATATTCTCACACAAGCATCGCGGCTAACAAGCATGCTGGAGTATATAGCTTAAGTGGCTTCGTTACCTCATTGGAACACCGAACACGACCCCTGCACTCCTCAGGTAAACCTACAGCTTCTAATACCGTATACTACACACCTGCGTTACTTTACTGCTAATGGTTTAGTCAGTAGTGTTGGAGCCCGGCCTCGCTCTCTTATGACAAATTAGATTGGGTGTCCGGCAGGGCCCGGGAGTCGCTCCCCCTCTGCCCTCTCCCTCCCTCCCTACTCTCACTTCAAATCGCCGTCCTCTTCCTTCCCTATTTCTTACGTCTTCGTCTCTCTTCCTCTATCTCCTCCCCCTTCTCCTTTATTTCCCTCCACCTTTCTCCTCTACCTTTGAACAAATCCACATGGGCCGTGACGAGGATTCGAACCTGCGTCCGGGAGCATCCCAGACACTGCCTTAATCGACTGAGCTACGACAGGGGTGACAGCTACGACAGAACTTCGGTTTCAACCCTTTTACCCTGTCGTAGCTCAGTCGATTAAAGCAGTGTCTGGGATGCTCCCGGACGCAGGTTCGAATCCTCGTCACGGCCCTTGTGGATTTGTTCAGTTGATGCATCACGTTAGTGTGATCCTCTACCTTTCCTTTCTCCCTACATCTCAATTTCTCCATCCCTTTTCTCTTCTTTACCATCTCCCCTCTCTCTCTCTTCCCTTCCCTTTCCCATACTCTCTCCCTCTTTGTCTCAATTTTTTGTTTCTGTCTCACAAAATGTAATATTGTAACCCGATTGAATTCACGTTAATCGTTCTCGAGTAACCCATGAATACGCGGGTAAACGGTGGGAGTAAACACCACACACACGCCCATTATGCCTCAGACCACATGAAAACCTCCAGGGGGATAGGGGGCCGCTGTGGATGCCAGAATTTATTAATCAGTGGCACTTGGAGCGACCCTGACTGGCCTGTGACACTCACAGGGGTTAGAGTGGGAAAATGGGATTGTTGGTAGAGAAGGGGGGAGAAAGGTAGAGATGGGAAGGGGGAGGAGATAGGGAGAGGGGAGGGGAAACGAGAGAGGTGAGAGTGTCCCGGGGTGAGACTACTAGAGGCAGTGTCCCCGGTGGACTGAGGAAGTCTAAAGTCGGACACATCCTGTTTATCCGGGCACTCTGAGTGGGCCGGCTCAAACAGGTGTTCATCAGCTGCATTATGTAAACATCTCTCAGACAGGGGGCAGGTGTGTGAGGTAAACACGTGCGGCGAGTACGCCAAGTGTGGCAGAGGACCACCAGCCACGTCAGCTGATGTTATGATGTGCTTCTCAATGTTTACAAACACCAGCGTGTCCTGGGGGGGGGGGTAAAGGCACAGGAGACGCGAGGGGGTGTTGGCTCCATAGACTCCAACTCCTCGACAGGAAAGGGAAGGAAGAGTTAATTGCCATTCAGTATAAACCAGATTAAAACCTCTATGTGCTTGACCAACATTCACATTCAACAACACGACAGAGCATTTACTGTAACAGCAAATGAATACTTAAAAAAAAATACAATAAAACTGAATAAAGAATACAATTAAAAAAACAAAGGAATACAGTATTCCTTTGTTTTTCTTCACTGGAGGATACAGAAGTGGCCTCTACCTTCCTGCAACTCATTTAACTATTACTTTCTTAACCATTCCTGGAACACGATCCGTTATTCGCTTTACAACCAGCTCCTAAATTACAACTGGGTGAACAGAGGCTATGATCTAGCGATGGGTGCCCAGTCGTCTCTCCGTGCCAAGGAATCGAACCCCTGATCTTTATACACTTGTGTAACGTTAGCTGAGCAGTGGAAGGGAGGAGTTAACAGCAACACAGCCACGACCTGGAAACACGAACCGTAACTGTCCCTATTTTCCGCTTGTTATAACTTGTAATAAAGTTGTTACATCTTGGCGTAACTTGTTTATGACTTATTAGAACGTTGTTACAACTTTGGTATATTGGTTGTTATAACTTGTTAGGTGTTGAATCTTGTTCGAACGTTGTAGCAACGTCGTAGTTTCGGTGTGTGTTTGGCGGGGCCGGACTCTTCCCTGTAACAGCACACACACACTCACATGCTCTAACCTTCTTAACAAACGTGACCTAAGCCTATCCCCTATTTTGTTTCTCCTCTTATTCTTACCTATCCCATTCTTCCGTCATCCCATTGTTACATCCACCCTATTCGTACCTCTCTTCCTGTTCTTATCTTTTACCTTACTCTTATCCTTCTTCTAGGAATTACCTTCTTCTCCCACCTGCTCCTCACCTCACTCTTGCCTTAATGCCCGTGCCTCCCTCGCTTCATTACGGGCTCGCCATAGCCCGTGCTACATGGACATTTCGTTCTGAGTAGCGTTATATTACGAGGCGGCTGTGTAAACAATAGTGTAACTGCTGCCAGCGGAGGTGAGAGCCGCCTTACTGCCCCAGTTCTCTATCTATATGCAAATTAGTGAGGAGCAGGCAAGCCGGTGGGCTGACAGCGAGGTTTTGACGGCTTTGATAAGTGTGTTAGTTCGGGTTTGTTGCCCAATGGCGTCAGGCTGGGGTTGGTGGGCCCCACACTGCTGACCCGTGGGGGCCCATGGCCCGTGTAGGGGGCCCATGACCCGTGTAGGGGGCCCATGACCCGTGTAGGGGGCCCATGACCCGTGTAGGGGGCCCATGACCCGTGTAGGGGGCCCATGACCCTGTAGGGGCCCCTGACCCGTGTAGGGGGCCCATGGCCCGTGTAGGGGGCCCATGACCCGTGTAGGGGGCCCATGACCCGTGTAGGGGCCCATGCCCGTGTAGGGGTCCCATACCCGTGTGGGGGAGGCCATGACCCATGTGGGAGGCCATGACACTCCCACAAAATATAACGACTTAAGAGTGATCTCGGTACCTGAAGCACATTAACTGAATTAAATCCCCCATTCCCTTGACCTCTCTCACCCCCCATCCACCCCCTCTCTCACCCCCTCCTCCTCCTCCTCCCTCTCTATTCCTTTTCATCACCCCAGAAACACTAGTATTAGCGGCTCTCGCCTCTCGTAGTTCAGGTTTAATCTTCTGGTGCTTCCGGGGTGCTCTGAACCACCCCCCTCCCCCCCACGCGCCCCTCCTCCCCCCCCTTCCCTCCCCCCCACGCCCTCCTCCCCACGCCCTCCCCCCCCCCCACGCCCTCCCCCCCCTTCCCTCCCCCCCACGCCCTCCAGCGCGCCCTTCACCATATTGATCTCTTTACATCTTTACTTCCACTAACGATTGATTAAATTAATCTCCCATACAATGATCTTCCATTGATTAAAATTAATCTTCCATTGATTAAAATTAATCTTTCATTGATTAAAATTAATCTTCCATTGATTAAATGAATCATCCAGTTGATTAAAATTAATCTTCCATTGATTAAATTATATCTTTCATGGATTAAAATTATCTTCCATTGATAAAATTAATCTTCCATCGATTAAAATTATCATCCATCGATTAATTAATCTTCCATGGATTAAAATTAATCTTCCATGGATTAAAATTAATCTTCCATGGATAAAAATTAATCTTCCATGGATAAAATAATCTTCCATGGATAAAAATTAATCTTCCATGGATTAAAATCAATCTTCCATGGATTAAAATTAATCTTCCATGGATAAAATGAATCTTCCATTGATTAAAATTAATCTTCCATTGATTAAAATTATCTTCCATTGATTAAATTAATCTTTCATGGATTAAAATAATCTTCCATGGATTAAATTAATCATCCAGTGATTAAAATTATCTTCCATTGATTAAAATTAATCTTCCATGGATTAAAATTAATCTTCCATTGCTTAAAATGAATCTTCCTTGTTCTAGTCCTGCTATCATAATCACGACAAACGCAGAACAGTATTGCAGAACCTGTAGTTTCCCTCTGATAGGCCTAACCCCGGGACACACACACGACATCTGCATCAGTATCCACAACAAGTCTTCCCACACAAATACCCGCATCAATATCCACATCAATATCCACCGCCAAGTTTTCTCGCTGCCACATTTCAACTCCCGTCTCGGGTGGAATTGAAAAACTTAAGTCTGAATGTCTGTGGTGGAACAAGAATGGGATGCAAGGACAAGGTTGGGAATAGGGGAAGGGAAAGAGAGAGGAAAAGGGTGTGAGAGCATGAAATGGAAGATAAATGTAAGAACGCAGAAAAAAAGCAAATGATTTTACCTCGAAAGGGAAAAATAGTGCAAAGGTGTGGGAAGTTCATTTTTGATTAGGTGAGAGTCCCCCCTCCCCCCCAGTCACCATGACATGCTGTGGCCTAGCTGGACCAGCAGGTGACACAAGGTGACAGTCTGGACCAGCAGGTGACACAAGGTGACAGTCTGGCCCCATGTGACACAAGGTGACAGTCTGGCCCCAGCATGTGACACAAGGTGACAGTCTGGACCGCAGTGCACAAGGTGGACAGTCTGGACCAGCAGGTGACACAAGGCGACAGTCTGGACCAGCAGGTGACACAAGGTGACAGTCTGGACCAGCAGGTGACACAAGGTTACAGTCTGGACCAGCAGGTGACACAAGGTGACATTCTGGACCAGCAGGTGACACAGGTTACAGTCTGGACCAGCAGGTGACACAAGGCGACAGTCTGGACCACAGTGACACAAGGTGACCAGTCTGGACGAGCAGGTGACACAAGGTGACAGTCTGGGACCAGCAGTTGACACAAGGCGACAGTCTGACCAGCAGGTGACACAAGGTGACAGTCTGACCATCACAATATTGATGAGGACTCAACAGCAAGAGAAACCAAGGAGTGAATAGAGATAAAGTCGAGAAAAGAGGAACAGAGAACCAAAAACAGACAAAGAGGTGGGAGAAAGTAAGAAAAAAGATAGGAGAGGATGAGTGTAGGAAAAAATAAAGAAGACTGAAGGGGAGAAACACCAATGATCAGAAGGGTGTATTTACAGAATAAAAACAAAAATGGTCACAATAAGGCATTAGTAATGAGGATTAGCGAGAAAGCACAAGAAAAGAGAGAGGGGCGGCTGAGATGCAGTGTAGATGAATAGAATATTTGTGATATTGAAACTATGCAATAATAGGAAAGGGGAGAGCCGTCACACACCACACACACGTACATCCACACACACACACACACACGTACATCCACACACACACCCACACGTGCAACCACCCACACACACACACACACACACACCACACACACCCACACACACACACATCACACACACACACACACTCACACACATAGGGAGTGGCTTGAATTCACAACGGGACAAGGGAGAAGATAAAGTGAGAATCTTGTGTAAAACACACTAGCAATGCGAGGGCGGAGTGAGGGGAAGATTAGAATGAGAGAGAGAGAGAGAGAGAGAGAGAGAGAGAGAGAGAGAGAGAGAGAGAGAGAGAGAGAGAGAGAGAGAGAGAGAGAGAGAGAGAGAGAGCGAGAGAGAGATAAATGTACCACTTTCTTTACAATAGACAGTAATAACCACATCACACTGAATGAGTCGTTCAGCTAACTCAAGACAACAAGGGCCTCGCGCTAAGGTATAAAAATGACACATTAGATCCACTCTACTCGTCTTCAGTTTTACCTCTCTCTCTCTCTCTCTCTCTCTCTCTCTCTCTCTCTCTCTCTCTCTCTCTCTCTCTCTCTCTCTCTCTGCTTAGTCATTTACTAGCGTCCTGGCCATTCCTTACATTTGCCTCATTCTAATTTTTCTCTATTTTTCTACTCTGCAAGTCTATACTGTCTCACTGAAGACGTTATCATAAACATTAAACTAAACGACGCTAATCAGCACTAACCACTAAGGTATCCTTCGGCCACAGTTGTTCAACACCAGAAAGTTGTTCAATACGTTGTGACTTTCCAAAGAGCGTTTCGTTGACCCTTGTCAACATTTTCAACGGTACAGTTCAAAAGAGTACAATCTGGCTGGGGCATCTGATATATAACTGGGGTGAGGTGAAGGATATTTACTCATATAGCATGAGTCAACAGTCCCACTGAACAACAATTACAGTCCCGCTTCTGTGCCAGGTCAGTCCACTACGGGCTCACCATAGCCCGTGCTACTTGCCCCGCTCCTGTGCCAGGGAAGTCCACTACGGGCTCACCATAGCCCGTGCTCCTTGCCCCGCTCCTGTGCCATGTAAATCCACTACGGGCTCACCATAGCCCGTGCTACTTGCCCCGCTCCTGTGCCAGGTAAGTCCACTACGGGCTCACCACAGCCCGTGCTACTTGCAACGTTTGGTCCCAATAGCTGAATCTAAAAACAACAACAGACACACTGCAGCTTACCCATCTCCCATTTACCAAAGATGGGTGAAGCGGTGTGCTGGATGTCCCAAGAGTGGATTGGGACCCCGAAAAACACCATCAACTCCAAGCCATTCGCGTCAACCCGAGAAGAGAGCTGACAGTGCGCGAGAGAGAAGTGCTCATCACGCACCATGATAAATGTAATTACTGGACGCTGGGTATTTTTCAATAATGGCAAAAATCTATATCATTATTGTAATGAATACCGACATTGATATGATTCTGCGAGCTAAATATTGATGCTAATTGATATCTGAATGACATTATGCGTAAAAATGCTATCTCTATTTACTGACAAATATTGCATATATTTCCAGCAAACTCGATTTATACCCGGGGCTGCAACAGCAGCTTCAGACCAGGCCAAGCCCCTTCAGACCAGACCAAGTCCCTTCAGACGAGGCCAAGCCCCTTCAGACCAGACCAAGTCCCTTCAGACGAGGCCAAGCCCCTTCAGACCAGACCAAGTCCCTTCAGACGAGGCCAAGCCCCTTCAGACGAGGCCAAGCCCCTTCAGACGAGGCCAAGCCCCTTCAGACGAGGCCAAGCCCCTTCAGACGAGGCCAAGCCCTTCAGACGAGGCCAAGCCCCTTCAGACGAGGCCAAGCCACTTCAGACGAGGCAAAGCCACTTCAGACGAGGCCAAGCCACTTCAGACGAGGCCAAGCCACTTCAGACGAGGCCAAGCCACTTCAGACGAGGCCAAGTCCCTTCAGACGAGGCCAAGTCCCTTCAGATCCGGCCAAGTCCCTTCAGACGAGGCCAAGCCCCCTCAGACCAGGCCAAGCCCTTTCAGACCAGACCAAGTCCTTTCAGACCAGACTAAGTCCCTTTAGACCAGGCCAAGCCCCTTCAGACCAGGCCAAGCCCCTACAGACCAGGCCAAGCCCCTACAGACCAGGCCAAGCCCCTACAGACCAGGCCAAGCCCCTACAGACCAGGCCAAGCCACGCTAGACGAAAATAAATTATAGTGTGGATACAATTTAACATATTAATAATTAGACAAATTCTAAGCAAATCTCTTTTTTGCAATTTGCCGGAAAAAATGTGAACGCGGCCCTTCTAACAGTAATTAAGCGAAAACATTGAATAATTGAATTATCTGAATTACGTCGGCAGAATAATTATCACACAATTCATCTGGAAAATTCTGATAGTAATGACATTTGAAAGGATGAAGATAATTACAGATTTGTATTTTTTGTTCTCCTTATTTATTTATTAATTTATTTATTTATTTAAGTTCCTTGACGCTTATACAGATCTTTGCGAGAACATTTTTTTTGGGAGTTTGCGTTAGTGAGAGGAGAGTTATTCCTACCTGAAAGGAGACAAATTGCGAATTGGTTTCCGTAGCGATTGGGCAGTGTTGCAAGAAAGGTTCCCATCTTTAAAAAATGCGACTAGTAAAATATAAACTATGGTAATATTAACGTTTTCTATACATCGGTCAAGTAATGGGTTAGAGAAGGGGGTTGCTTGGGTTAGTACGTTTCTGGTTTGGAGAAACAGTTGTATTTTGTACGGAGTAGTGCATTGAGAGCACGGGACGGACCTTTACTGTGGCTCATGTTGTCGTCTCCAGTATCATGTCCCCGGACCAGATGCCAACATATCCCCGAACCAGATGCCAACATATCCCCGGACCAGACGCCAACATATTCCGGACCAGACGCCAACATATCCCCGGACCAGACGCCAGCATATCCCCGGACCAGACGCCAGCATATCCCGGACCAGACGCCAGCATATCCCCGGACCAGACGCCAACATATTCCCGGACCAGCCGCCAACATATTCCCGGACCAGACGCCAACATATCCCCGGACCAGACGCCAACATATCCCCGGACCAGACGCCAACATATTCCCGGACCAGACGCCAACATATCCCGGACCAGACGCCAACATATTCCCGGACCAGACGCCAACATATTCCCGGACCAGACGCCAACATATACCCGGACCAGACGCCAACATATCCCCGGACCAGACGCCAACATATTCCCGGACCAGACGCCAACATATTTAACCTCTACGCGTCGTGAGGCACTCCCCCAGACGACATGAGCATCATGTACTCAAAACAAAATCATGTCTAGATGCGCCCTCCTGTGCATGACACTCCGAGGACGAGTGTCATGTCAAAAAATAACTTCTCAGACAGGATCAATAAACGTTTCGAAGGGGCAAGTGACGCGGGGATTACTTTCTGGAGAGGTGTGGAAACTGTGTAGAGACGCCAGGGGGAGATAGAGGGGGGAAAATCAACAGAGGGAAACCTGGGTATGAGTAAGGGAAGTTGGGGGTAAAAGTGGGTGCTGGGAGATGAGATGCACCGTCAGCATCCAGAAGGGTTTGTAAACACAGGCGGGCAGCCAGAGGCCAGGATTGGTTTACGGGATCACCATAGCCGTGCTACATGGACATTTCGTTCTGAGTAGCTAAATCTAAAGTCGACGAGATATAATGAAGTCAGTATGATATCAAGTACTTCGTGTCTCTTGTAGAGAATATCAGTTCTCAGTTTTTGCAACACATGCATCTCGCCTCTGAGCTGGTTGTTTACCACTGGGTT
>WNGS01166226.1:15010205-15026130 GCA_020271785.1 Procambarus virginalis | reverse complement strand
ATAAATTGCTTGGCTCTTAAAATAAACAGATAATACTGAATATTGACCAGACCAAACATTAGAAGGTGAAGGGACGACGACGTTTCGACTTGAATCGACTTGAAAATGGTCCAGGACGGACCGAAACGTCGTCGTCCCTTCACATTCTAGTGTGTGGTCTGATCAACATTCTTCAGTCACGTTATTGTGACTCAAATAATACTGAAGCCAAAACGAATTAAGGGACATACTCTATGTAATATTTTTTTACAGAAATGTTAAATAAATTTCCATTTGTTAGAAAAAACGCATTTAATTATGATAGTAAATGACGCGAAAAGACCCAAGAAAAAATAATAAATTGATTGGAAAATCCCCATTTTGTGCCATTAATATGGAACTATTGGCACCGAATTCAACAAAAGGATGAGAGATCATGCAAAAAGAAAATGAAAAATCATTTAGAAACTGAATTATTGAGCTCCAGCTACAACCTGAAACCTGTGAAGGAGAGCCACTTGCCCCCAAAATAAAACAGCTCTACCACCTACTGAGAACCCACAGGTATCCAGCATCAGGACCAGTGGGCAATTCCTTCGATAGCACCAGCTTTCACCTGTGAGGGACGAGCCTCATTTACCGACACCAGCAGGATATCGGAAGATTCACACTCACCTGGACGAGACAGATATCTCATACATGAGCTGTCCTTCTCACCAGTAAATTACTATGGATTTGGCCTATCGTAGTCGTGCTCAGCTCAATCTTTGTCAAGGTCATTCAGGTATTGACCAACCAAATGACTCCTTAGACCATGTTTGGTCCCGGGAAGACTTCCCACCTAAGCTGCCAAGAAACTATGGATCGTAGCGTGAATCTCAGGTACACTGCCATTATAAGGCACGCAAGCTATACTAGCAACTTGATATAGAGGAACACAACACACACAGTATGTATGTACATAAATATATATATATATATATATATATATATATATATATATATATATATATATATATATATATATATATATATATATTATATATATATATATATATATATGTCGTACCTAGTAGCCAGAACGCACTTATCGTCAACATACCTGCAGTATATGGCCGGTTTCAAGTTCAAGTTTCTTGAGCCCGGATGGGCACATGTATAAGCAAGTAGATGGGGTCGCCATGGTTCTCCCCTAGGCGTCCTGTTTGCAAACTTCTACATGGGTACTATCGAGGAAAAAGTCTTAGTCGACTTTGAACTTGAAACCGACCATATACTGCAGGTATGTTGACGACATTTTTACACAGGTACCTGATGTCAGACATCTGCAGGAGCTGAAAGAGGCGTTTGAGCAGAATTCTGTGTTGCGTTTCACTTACGAGGTGGAGAAGGATGGGAAGCTGCCCTTTCTAGACGTAACAGTCATGGAAAGGAGCGGAGGTTTCCACACTGCAGTCTACACTAAGGAAACAAACATAGGAATGTGCCTAAATGCCAACAGTGACTGCCCAGATAGGTACAAGAGGAGTGTTGTTAACGCTTATGTCGACCGTGCTCTCAGCCACAGCTCAGAATGGAAGCAAGTCTATCCCCTGCTATGTTGGCATATCACAACTGAAGATAATTCTTCATCCTCGCCTTAATTTAATTTTATCTGGAGTTCCAATGTGCCGAGGAACGAAGGATTCTGTTTATATTAGTGTACTTTACTGCCCATTTCCTCTGCATTTAAATTGCTGTGGTATTTAATATTTCATGCTTTTCTTTTGTTTAAGGAGTAAAGTTTTTTCAGACAATACATTTTAAAGTTAGTTTCGTGGGGTGGAGGGTTGTGTGTTGGAGGGGTGTGTTGTGTGTGTTGTAAATGTGTGTGTGTTGTAAATGTGTGTGTGTTGTAAATGTGTGTGTGTTTGTGTTTACCAACAGACCTATCATTTGTAAACACACAGGAGGAGCCAACAACCTCCGCCCTCGTACAAACATTTAAGAGAGAGTACACCAACATTACCGTTTATGTGTTACCAAATACAATACACAAATATTAGAGCCGGCACAACACTGAACAGAATCCCCTGCATAATTCACTACCAGAATATGACTCATAACCAGCCATGACTATCTGAGCCTCAGTGTTTCATAAAAAAATATTTAAATCCAAACTCGTTTAGAGAGATGAAAATCTGAAATCACCTGCGGTAGTTTGATGTGTTGCTAAACACATTAAATAGTCTCAACAATCCTTCCTCCTCCTCCTCCTCTTCCCCAACACGAAACATCGAATGATGAAACATATTTCACCATCACAATATGGGACGATTGATTGACAGGACCAAGTGGGTGTTTCAGCGGTCAGAATGACATGCCAGAGACCGCAAGTGTTTCATGATTGACACCGCTGACAGTGCTGACACCACTAGTAATGAACAAATCTACAAGGGCCGTGATGAGGGTTCGAACCTACGTCCGAGAGGATACCAGACGTGCCTTAATCGACTGTGCTTCGACATGGTAAATAGAATTGCTACCGAGAGTTTAATTGACCTCTAGCAATACTGTCACAGAAAACTATGCTGACACTCCTGTCACTGACAGTCCTGACGTCGCAATAAACTCCACTTGGAAGCGTCTCTACACACAGTCCTCACCGTGCTGGATCTCTTGTGTGAAATTCGAACCTAATTGATGGCTAAATTTCTGGGAACTGGTTGATTAGCTGACAGAAATTTCCTTGAGATCTATCCTTCCCTCCCTCCTTCTCTCCCTCCTTCCCTCCCTCCTTCTCTCCCTCCTTCCCTCCCTCCTTCTCTCCCTCCTTCCCTCCCTCCTTCTCTCCCTCCTTCCCTCCCTCCCTCCCTCGGTTCCTCCCTCTCCCTGTCCCTCTTTCATTTATTATTCCTTCACTTTGCCTTCTCCATCTCTCCCTCCGAACCTCCCTGCCTCTTGCTTTCCTTCACTCTCCCTTTCATCGCACTTCAACTTTCCCTCCCTGTCCTTCCTGCTTCCCTCCCACTTAACCTCCTCCTCCCATTTTCCTCATAATGTCGCTCTTACTCTCTCCCTCTCCCCAGAAAAAGTTCTTTCTAACGTCCCCTGTCCCCGTATGTATGGCAATGTGTGAGCATGCTTTACAGCACAAGTGTGTGACGTACATGGGCAGGCGTACCGGAAGCGTTTGAGAATGTGTACAGGTAAGTGCATATAGGGTTCTGTGGCGCAGTCGGAACACAGACGAGAGCTCCCGAGTTCGATTACCGCAGCAAGACAGAAACATTTGGGCACGCTTCCCGTCACCTGATGCGAATGTTCACCTAGCAGTGAACAGGTACCTAGGGGTTAGCTAAGTATTGTGGGATGCATCTTAGGTTAGGTCTATGGTTGTCTTAGTGAATACCTGGATGAGCTTTAAGAGCCTTCCTGGCCCTAATTATAGTAAACCACGTGGGAAGTCTTAAATCTTGTGTACGTATTGTCTTCTGATACATTCTGATACACTGATGTATTGTCTTCTGAGCTTCTGATTGGTTTGTGCACGGGTGTGTGTTAGTTCGTTAGTACACACACGTGTGTGTGTGTGTGTGTGTGTGTGTGTGTGTGTGTGTGTGTGTGTGTGTGTGTGTGTGTGTGTGTGTGTGTGTACTCATACGCTAGTGCACACGTAATGAACATGTATGAAATACAAGACCAGTACGCTGCTCTCAACCCGCTCACCATAAACCAAATTTGGGACAATTACGGACAGCTGCTACTGCCTCGAAGCCAAATTTGGCAAGATCATAATGACTTAATTAACCTGGATCCGAAGACAATCGCTCGCCTCATTGCATCATTAGCATGCAAAATGTGCAATCATGGTGTCGACTGATCTTCATTATTAGCATTTTTAATCACATCAATACCGCGGATGGTAGAGATTCCCAGTGGTACAGAAGGATGGTAAGGGCAGTTATACACAGGTAAGGGAGATAAAGATGCTAATATCCACTTTATTGGTAAAGGTTATTTCGTGTCCAAGCAAGCATACATGACCTCTACCAACAAGCAAATACAACTTAGCTGTCTAAGCTCTGTTTCTCTATCAGTCAGGTCAACTATTATTATTGTTGCTGGAGTACATTCACATCAATACTGTACGCGGTACTGACGTGAATGAGTACACACAAGAGGTAGAACAGCCTATTGACAGAGCTCGAGTGCATGGGGGAATTGCGTAAAAATCCTGGTTTGTGTCTCGGAGAGGCTGCAGGGTCCAAGTAAGGGCAATAGAATTTCTGGTTGCAATTCTTTTTACCATGTCGTAGTTCAGTCGATTAAGGCAGCGTCTGGGATGCTCTCGGACGTAGGTTCGAATCCTCGTCACGGCCCTCGTGGATTTGTTCATTTGATGCATCACGCTATTGTGATTTCTGTGTGTGGTGTAGTGTAAAGTCCTCATCATTACCTCCCACAATGTTGGCCAATGTTGTTTTTATGTATGACGGTGCTGCGATAGCCATTTTGTAGCTATCAAAAGTTGTATCACGTTCTACTCATACGCCAGAGGACGGAATCTGAATACAGCTGCGGCTCGGTGCCATTTCGATCTGGTCCCCCTTCCCTGAACCGTAATTGCTACAGCTGTAGAGGCTCTGATTTATAGAGGCTTTTTTATATTAATTTAATTCATTTCTAAAATAACAGGGAAATTATATTATGGCAATCTGTACAGTGTAATTAAGAACACACAATACCTATTATAGTACTGTGTTAAACGTAATTGAAGGAACCTACCGGCTATAAATATCCAGGGTGACCTATTTTTCAAGAAACTCTGGCCAGGCACTCATTAGTAATCTGTCAGACAGTATCCTAGGATTGGTTAGTGTGTTGAGGTTGGTCTATGGTGTTTGTAACAGAGTATGTGTTGCTTATCCCTTAAGAGACGGGGCTTAGATATCCACTGTCAAGCATTGTACATTGTTAGCCCTTGTTGCTTAAAATGGAGGACATTAGGTTGTTCAAATTCACGGGAGCCTTGATGAGGGTTCGAGCCCTATGCGTTGGATGTTCCCAGATGCGCTCAAGTCAACTGTACCACGACATGGTAAAAGAATTGCAACCTGGAGTGTTACTGCCATAGCACAAAATTCTGAGGTTCTATATTAGCATAGATGCAAAATGAAGAGGGAAATTCGTTGTGGATGCTGTGATGACACTCCTAAGTTTATGAACAATTAAAGTGCCTTTGTCCCATTATTCAGTTCACTGCTGGGTAATTGCTTGCTGTAGTGATTATAGATGTTGCGATGTACCCCAAGTGTAATTCTTCATTAGGCATAAACTCAATTGGGATTTGAAAATATTCTCCTTTATTATCTATTCCCTTTTGATTGATTCTCTGTCATGTGCCTTTGTTTAGGTGTTTAAATTAGTTGAAAGTTTGCTTTGGTCTCTGAGGTCCCAGTCACGCGTCCTCTGAGGTCTCAGTCACGGGTCCTCTGAGGTCCCAGTCACGCGTCTCTGAGGTCCCAGTCACGGGTCCTCTGAGGTCCCAGTCACGCGTCCTCTGAGGTCTCAGTCACGGGTCCTCTGAGGTCCCAGTCACGCGTCCTCTGAGGTCCCAGTCACGGGTCCTCTGAGGTCCCAGACACGCGTCCTCTGAGGTCCAGTCACGCGTCCTCTGAGGTCCCAGTCACGCGTCCTCTGAGGTCCCAGTCACGCGTCCTCTCACTGTTTGGACAGTAACTAAGGGAGTCGATTTGCAATTTTGTTCAGCGAATTGACGAACACTTAACCGGGTTCGTTAAACGTTTCTTTTAAGTAATATACCTGAGGACCACCAACACTAGATGCCTCGATGAGGACAGGAATCCGGCGGCTTGTCAAAGGTCCCCCCATTTGCCCTGAGGATCTTTTCCAGCTGTTTTTTAAAACCCAGCAGAGTTTTGACATTTACATTTTCGGCCGCAATAGGTGAAGTGTTCCCAATTTGTCGGATATGAGTAGATTAGCGACATCAGTTGAGTTGGTTTACTGTTCATTCATGTTGTTGCAGAAGCTTTGTGCATGAGGGACAAGCGGTAAGGTTGTTATTGAAACACAAAGAGGCAAATGAAGAAAGTTACTCAACTTTCTTCATTACGCATAACCCTATTTTTTCACGTCAAAATTAAACCAGTAAATTTTTAAGCGTATTGTGTTTTTAAGACAAAGGTTGTTCTTGTTCACTGTTCTTACATCAATTAAACCCCATTCGATTAATTCAAGAAATGAACAAATTTGTTGTCCCAAGCAGGCACGTGTGTGTGTGTGTGTACTCACCTAATTGTACTCACCTAATTGTGCTTGCGGGGGTTGACCTCTAGCTCTTTGGTCCCGCCTCTCAACCGTCAATCAACAGGTGTACAGATTCCTGAGCCTATTGGGCTCTATCAGTAATCTATATTATAATCTATAATCTCTATCTATATTGGGCTCATGAAACTGTGTATGGAGTCAGCCTACACCACATCACTTCCTAATGCATTCCATTTGTCAACCACTCTGACACTAAAAAAGTTCTTTCTAATATCTCTGTGGCTCATTTGGGCACTCAGATTCCACCTGTGTCCCCTTGTGCGTGTGCCCCCTGTGTTAAATAGCCTGTCTTTATCTACCCTATCAATTCCCTTCAGAATCTTGAATGTGGTGATCATTTCCCCCCTAACTCTTCTGTATTCCAACGAAGTGAGGTTTAATTCCCGTAGTCTCTCCTCGTAGCTCATACCTCTCAGCTCGGGTACTAGTCTGGTGGCAAACCTTTGAACCTTTTCCAGTTTAGTCTTATGCTTGACTAGATATGGACTCCATGCTGGGGTTGCATACTCCAGGATTGACCTGACATATGTGGTATACAAAGTTCTGAATGATTCCTTACACAAGTTTCTGAATGCCGTTCTTATGTTGGCCAGCCTGGCATATGCCGCTGATGTTATCCTCTTGATTTGGGCTGCAGGAGACAGGTCTGGCGTGATATCAACCCGCAAGTCTTTTTCTTACTCTGACTCTGAAGTATTTCATCTCCCATATGATTCCTTGTATCTGGCCTCCTGCTCCCTACACCTATCTTCATTACATTACATTTGCTTGGGTTAAACTCTAACAACCATTTGTTCGACCATTCCTGCAGCTTGTCCAGGTCTTCTTGAAGGTCTCGTGTGTGTGTGTGTGTGTACTCACCTAGTTGTACTCACCTAGTTGTGCTTGCGGGGGTTGAGCTCTGGCTCTTTGGTCCCGCCTCTCAACCGTCAATCAACAGGTGTACAGTTTCCTGAGCCTAATGGGCTCTATCATATCTACATTTGAAACTGTGTATGGAGTCAGCCTCCACCACATCGCTTCCTAATGCATTCCATTTGTCAACCACTCTGACACTAAAAAAGTTCTTTCTAATATCTCTGTGGCTCATTTGGGCACTCAGCTTCCACCTGTGTCCCCTAGTGCGTGTGCCCCTTGTGTTAAACAGCCTGTCTTTATCAACCCTGTCGATTCCCCTGAGAATCTTGAATGTGGTGATCATGTCCCCCCTAACTCTTCTGTCTTCCAACGAAGTGAGGTTTAATTCCTGCAGTCGCTCCTCGTAGCTCATACCTCTCAGCTCGGGTACTAGTCTGGTGGCAAACCTTTGAACCTTTTCCAGTTTAGTCTTATGCTTGACTAGATAGGGACTCCATGCTGGAGCCGCATACTCCAGGATTGGTCTGACATATGTGGTATATAATGTTCTGAAAGATTCCTTACACAAGTTTCTAAAGGCCGTTCTTATGTTAGCCAACCTGGCATATGCTGCTGATGTTATCCTCTTGATATGAGCTTCAGGGGACAGGTCTGGCGTGATATCAACCCCCAGGTCTTTCTCTCTCTCTGACTCTTGAAGTATTTCATCTCCCAAATGATACCTTGTATCTGGTCTCCTGCTTCCTACCCCTATCTTCATTACATTACATTTGCTTGGGTTAAACTCTAACAGCCATTTGTTCGACCATTCCTGCAGCTTGTCCAGGTCCAGGTGCTTGTGTGTGTGTGTGTGTGTGTGTGTGTGTGTGGTGTGTGTGTGTGTGTGTGTGTGTGGTGTGTGTGTGTGTGTGTGTGTGTGTGGGGCCCATGGTTGGTGGTCAGCGTATCACGACACTCACTGGCTAGAAAGACTGAAATAGGTTTAATTATGATGTCGTCTTATCATTAGTTGCTGACGATAAATTCACTCGGTGTACACACCCAGCTGAAGTTTTAATCAGTGCCACTGTTTACACTGCCTGAAAACGATGTGAATGTTTAGCCAAACTGTTGTGGTGTGGTGGTGGTGATACTGATGCTTGTGTGGTGAAGTTGATGGTGTTGTTGTTGGCAGGGTATAATGAGCTGAACCCAGTAATTACTGTTAGATATGTGCTATTAGATAATACCTGAGACGAATCACTGCGTACAGCCATGATAGGGCCACATTCACAAAGCAGTTACGCAAGCACTTACGAACCTGGGGCCAGATTCACGAAGCAGTTACGCAGGCACTTACGAATCTATACAACTTTTCTCAATCTTTGGCGGCTTTGTTTACAATTATTAAACAGTTAATGAGCTCCGAAGAACCAGGAGGCTGTTTATAACAATAACAACAGTTGATTGGTGAGTTTTCTTGCTTGTAAACTATTTAATAAATATAACCAAAGCCGTCAAAGATTGAGGAAAGATGTACACGTTCGTAAGTACTTGCGTAACTGTTTCGTGAATCTGGCGCTGGTCACCGGAGCGGGCCGGGTCCCGCAAACCCGGCCACTGGCCGGGTCTCTTGCGTGACCCAGAGCATAAATAGACTAATTCTATTCATATGTAAATGTATTTTTGAGTCTTTGTTGTCTTTAATTGTTCTCATTTAAACATCATCAAAAGCGAAAACAGAAATCGTATCCTTTCAGTTGTCAAGGAAATCCGTGTGTATATATCAAATGTACGACCCGGAATTATTTCAAGGGCAGGAGGGGGGTATACCGGCCGCGTTGAGTTGGCTGCCAGTGGGCAGGATCTCCACCACCTGCCACACTCTATAAAATAATCAGACTTCCCACCACAGTCATCCCAGCGAGACTAATTCACAATTAATTGCTTTATCAGGAGTCGATATCACATCAAGTTATGAAGTCAGAGTCTGATACACTCTGATCAGATAATATGAATCAGAGTCTGATTATAAAACAGACTGTTTATAATCACATTCTGATTAAAACCCAAGGGCCAGATTCACGAAGCAGTTACGCAAGTATTTACGAACGTGTACATCTTTCCTCAATCTTTGACGGCTTTGGTTACACTTATTAAACAGTTTACAAGAATGAAAACTTGCCAATCAACTGTTGTTATTGTTATAAACAGCCTCCTGGTGCTTCGAAGCACCTTAACTGTTTAATAATTGTAAACAAAGCCGCCAAAGATTGAGGAAAGATGTACAGGTTCGTAAGTATTTGCGTAACTTATTCGTGAATCTGGCCCCAAGACTTCAAAACCCAAGATTTGTATAAAGAATCTCTTAGCACTTCGAAGCTCGTAAACTGTTTATTAAATTCAAACTATGCCTCCATGATTGGAAAAAAAAACATGTTTCGTAAGTTATCACGTAAATGCTTGATGAATTCTAGCCCAGCTCTTATTCTGCACGTAATGGTTATTGATTGAAATCAATAAACATTTAGGTCAACATCATAATTTTTATTCTTGCTCGACTCGGTCTTAAGAGACTTCTTTGAAGCTGGCAAATTAGGTGCCTAACAATTATTCCAGGATGCCAGTGACAATTTATGCTAATTACTTAATTAGGAACTCGATTTTTGTTTATCGTGGACATCGATGATTTAAAGAAATCTGTCAATTCAATTGTGTCTTACTATTATCTTGTTATGAATTCTGGGTCCAGCTATGTGAGCTAAATGAGCTTGTCTCCTGCGTCTGGCCATCAGTTGAGAGGTGTTCCGTTGTATATATATATGTGCTTGTGTAACGAAGTGGTGGGGGTGTTGTTGGTGGTAGTATCCTGCTTGTTGGTGGTGGTGGGGGTGATGGTGGTTGCTGGTGGTGGTGCTGGTGGTTGTTGTGGTGCTGTTGGTTGTTTGTGGTGCTGGTGGTTGCTGGTGGTGCTGGTGGTTTTGGTGGTTGGTATAGGTGGTGTTGCAGGTTATGGGAGTGGTCGTGGTGACGTTTCATAAAAGATGCTACACCCAAGACTATGTCCCCTGGTCAACAGCGGACCAGATGAAAATATTATCATCAGTTGGACCAGTTCCTCGTGTGAAGCCAGGAGAATCCAGTGCTGCTACATAGAAAAATAAAATTCCCCAAAACGATTATCATTTGAAGGATTATGTCGTCTTCAACAGGACAAGCTCCTCCTGTGAGGTGTGGAGGATCAAGTTATCTTTAGCTGGATTCAGGATTCATTGATAATGATAGCAATTGTCTCCCCTTCCTCATGAGCGATGGAAGATCAACATAGGAGCCCTGTGGGTCTGTCACCCTCTCTGGTCAATCTAAACTCATGTCACATATATGGGAGAAATATTTTAAGGTCGATCTTCACGAATTAGAATCAGAAAATTGGCAAATTGGTAATACCGTTTCTAAAGCTGCAGTAGATCGGCAATACAGTTTCTAAAACTACAGTAGAATGGAAATACCGTTTTGAAACTTAAGTGGATTGACAAATTGGCAATAATGTTCCTTAACCCGCTGTTGATACAAACATGAGAATTATGGAATCTGTAGATGGCCTATTGGCCCATACGAGATTCTTGTTGTTCATGCTACATCTAGCACATAACATCAGCTGCTATAGTAAAGAGAACAGCTTACCACATTAGTTAGTAAGCATTACAACTTACCACAACATTAAGAATATTGTGGTTCTAAAGTAGGATCCTGAATAACCTGCTCATTTCAACCATTTTTTTATATTTTTTTCAGTTTGAACAAAGAACAACTATAGTGATAAGAAATGACTAAAAGCGGTCAAATTCACAAATGGTCGACAGAAAAGAGAAACACAAAATCCCGAGTTTGCATTTTAGCTCATAAATATGTTGTGACTTTCCCGCTGCGGTGAAACTGTGCATTAAAAGCAGAAAAAGGAGCATGTTGGTCTAGGTTTATGAGGCATAAATAAAGTTTTTTTGGGGGGGCCAAATCTTTTGTTGCTAGAAAAATTTGATTAAATAGCTTTCCCTTCCTAATATATGATTTATGGGTCCCATAGCGTAGTGGACTACGTCCTCTGTTTACAACCAAGGGACCCGGGTTCAATCCCACCTGGTAGGAAAGAAATTTTTTTCACGTTTCTTTCACCTAACAGTAAAATTGGAACCCAGGAGTTAGACAACTATTGTGGGGTTGCATCCTGGGGGAGGGTCAGCTTAGAGGCTTAGAGGTATTTAGATAAACCTAAATATAGGCTCTCTAACACCAACACCTAGAATTATACATTATACATATTATATTATATATATTATTATTAATTATATATTTACGTTGAATAAACGCCGGTGACGTCGATACAACGTTACTTAAGCACCTTTTGACCACTGAAAGAGAAAACGGAATGTATACAGAGAGAACGGCAGAGGGGGGGGGGATAGGAGAGGGAGGGAGAATGAAAGGAAAGTAAGGAGAATGGGAGGAAGCGGAATGAAACGGAGAGAAGAGAGACAGAGACCCCCATCTATCTATACAAATTAATGTATAATTGTCCGAGATTGTAATCCAGACGCTCGTTGCTAGTCTCACGCAACTTTGCATGATGATCGGTTATGTTACGGGGCGTCTCATAGGATGGTCGTGGTCATTTACAGTGACGACAGTGTGATGTGAAAATAGTGACAGTGATGAGGCGTGACTGGGAAAGTGTAGAAGGAAGGGTGTGAGAGAAGGGTGTATGTGAAAGGAGTAGCCTCAGGGGCGACCCGGGCACCGCCGGATACCCTATGAAGTACACTATATATTGGGTTAGTGGTGGAACATACGTTTGTACGGTATATATAATGTCTTAACGCAGATTAGAATTAGAACATAAATAAAGGAAGCAGTAGAAGGCCTGTTGCCCCATACGAGGCTGTTCCTATTTACATATATATATGTATATATGTCGTACCTAGTAGCCAGAACTCACTTTTTGGCCTACTACGCAAGGCCCCATTTGCCTAATAAGCCAAGTTTTCCTGAATTAATATACTTTCTCTAATTTTTTTCTTATGAAATGATAAAGCTACCCATTTCATTATGTATGAGGTAAATTTTTTTTATTGGAGTTAAAATTAATGTAGATATATGATCGAACCTAACCAACCCTACCTAACCTAACCTAACCTATCTTTATAGGTTAGGTTAGGTTAGGTTAGGTTAGCTAACCTAACCTATCTTTATAGGTTAGGTTTGGTTAGGTAGCCGAAAAAGTTAGGTTAGGTTAGGTTAGGTAGGTTAGGTAGTCGGAAAACAATTAATTCATGAAACTTGGCCTATTAGGCAAATTGGGCCTTGCATAGTAGGCTGAGAAGTACGTTCTGGCTACTAGGTACGACATATATATATATATATATATATATATATATATATATGTGTGTGTGTGTGTGTGTGTGTGTGTGTGTGTGTGTGTGTGTGTGTGTGTGTGTGTGTGTGTGCCTCTCAACTGTCAATTAACTGTTTACTAACTACTTTTTTTCCACACCCCACACACACACACCCCAGGAAGCAGCCCGTGACAGCTGACTATCTCCCAGGTACTTATTTGCTGCTAGGTAACAGGGGCATTCAGGGTGAAAGAAACTTTGCCCATTTGTTTCTGCCTGGTGCGGGAATCGAACCCGCGCCACAGAATTATGAGTCCTGCACGCTATCCACCAGGCTATGTGTGTAATTACCTAAGTGTAATTACCTAAGTGTAGTTACAGGATGAGAGCTACGCTCGTGGTGTCCCGTCTTCCCAGCACTCTTTGTCATATAACGCTTTGAAACTACTGTCGGTCTTGGCCTCCACCACCTTCTCACCTAATTTGTTTCAACCGTCTACCACTCTGTTTGCGAAAGTGAATTTTCTTATATTTCTTCGGCATCTGTGTTTAGCTAGTTTAAATCTATGACCTCTTGTTCTTAAAGTTCCAGGTATCAGGAAATCTTCCCTATCGATTTTATCAATTCCTGTTACTATTTTGTATGTAGTGATCATATCACCTCTTTTTCTTCTGTCTTCTTCTTTTGGCATATTTAATGCCTCTAATCTCTCTAATAATAAATGTGTGTGTGTGTATGTGTGTGTGTGTGTGTGTGTGTGTGTGTGTGTGTGGTGTGTGTGTGTGTGTGTGTGTGTGTGTGTGTGTGTGTGTGTGTTTTGTCTACGCTTGAAACAATCAAGTGATCCCAGTTGAAAATACAATTTAAACTTGAGAGATACTTAACATCACAACTTAAGTTAGCGCTCATGAGTCTAAGTCTCAACTTGTACTAAGTCTCAACTTTATTTAAAGTTCATGTAAATAGAACTTTGTGATTACCAGAGTTTGTGAGGCTCCTTTTAGCAAGTGAGTTGCCACGTCAGGCAACTCCTGTGTACTGTTCAGGATCTGAGGGCTACTCCAACACCCCTCAAGTGTAACCCTCAGCTTCTTGCACGCCCTTATTGTCACAGGGACATTTATAGCTCCTCGGAAGGTCCTATGAGTTTTGTGTTACTCTCTCTTGATATACAGGACTGGTGTATGCTCCTGTGATGGATGCCCCCGGCCTACTGCATCCTGTGTAATTAAACGGCAGGTCTCATATTACCTGAGCCGTCATAATTATTGAAATTAGAGAGACAGAGACAGGGAGGGGGGAGAGAGATAGAAACAGGGAGGGAGAGAGAGAGAGAGACAGAAACAGAGAGAGAGAGAAGAGAGAAGGTCAATGAGAGCAGGTGGGTGGTGCTGAATGATTCACCAGCTTATAAAAGCAATATTGCGGTAAGCTAACAGTGCCAACAATGGCTGTAGAACCAACAGTGGCAACAGTGCCAGGAGTGCCAACAGTGGCTGGAGGGCCAACAGTGTTCAATATAAATTCAGTACGGTCTCCCAGCGCCACCTTTCACACCAGTCCAACAAGGGCCAGCACAGCCTTGAACATGCTGTTAAGACCATAGAGGTGCCACGCCAGCTGACTACAGAGTGCCACAATACAGGGAAGCCTGCCTCGCATCAAAGGACTAAACAGAGGCCAGGATTCATCAAGCATTTACGCAACCCCCCCTTACGAAACCTTTACATCTTTCAACAACCATGGCACTTTTGTTTACATTTATTAAACAGTTTGCGAGCTTCGGAATTTCACAACCTAGTGCTTCAAAACTCATGAACTGTTTGATAAAAGTAAAGCCGTGATGATTGTTGGAAGATCTACAGGTTTCGTAAGTGTTTCGGTAAATGCTTAATGAATGTTTTTCCAAGTTCAGACGAACGGATCACTTTATCCTACAAATTCAGAACCTTAAAAGCTAGCACACAAAAGGTAAAATCACGTCGATTAACGACCTAATAAGAATAAGAGATACCATCAATTTTTTGTGGAAAAAATGGAGATAATATATTTACGATTCGTTGGTGAAGAGTCAATAACTAATGAAATAATCCAGGAAAAGGTTGATCATTCTCATTCAAAAGAGAACCAAGATGATTCTCTTTCGCTGTTTATTTGAATACTATGGCGTATTATGCAACATATATATGGCTACATAGCCTTCCCGGTTGGAGCCTTCTACTGATAATTACTAGTAAAATCATCATTGTTTCAAGCGACATTTATGTATCAAAATATTTCACATGTTCACACACACACACACCACACACGTTCTCGCCGCATCAAGAGCTCGCACACTACGCGCATAAGCATAAAAATGATAATTTCGCTTCAGAAAGCAAGTAAGCAGTAAAGGAGCCGGCAGCCTCCACGAGCAACAACAAGAAAATAAATATTACCATCTTCCCAGACCCACCAGGGGGCTGGGGAGGAGGTCTTCTGCAGGACCAGACCCACCAGGGGGCTGGGGAGGAGGTCTTCTGCAGGACCAGACCCACCAGGGGGCTGGGGAGGAGGTCTTCTGCAGGACCAGACCCAGGAGGCTGGGAGGAGGTCTTCTGCAGGACCAGACCCACAGGAGGCTGGGTAGGAGGTCTTATGCAGGACCAGACCCACCAGGAGGCTGGGGAGGAGGTCTTCTGCAGGACCAGACCACCAGGAGGCGGGGAGGAGGTCTTCTGCAGGACCAGACCCACCAGGGGGCTGGGGGGAGGAGGTCTTCTGCAGGACCAAACCACCAGGAGGCTGGGGAGGAGGTCTTCTGCAGGACCAGACCCACCAGGAGGCTGGGGAGGAGGTCTTCTGCAGGACCAGACCCACCAGGTAGGCTGGGGAGGAGGTCTTTGCAGGACCAGACCCACCAGGGGACTGGGGAGGAGGTCTTCTGCAGGACCAAACCCACCAGGAGGCTGGGGAGGAGTACTTCTGCAGGACCAGACCCACCAGCGAGGCTGGGGAGGAGGATCTTCATGCAGGACCAGACCCACCAGTGGCTGGGGAGGAGGTCTTCTGAGGACCAGACCCACCAGGGCTGGGGAGGAGGTCTTCTGCAGGACCAGACCCCCAGAGGCTGGGAGGATGGTCTTCTGTGAGGACCAAACCCATAGGCTGGGAGACAGAGGGTGGAATGCAGGACACCTAGAGCTGGGAGAGGAACACGACCCAATGAAGGAGGTCTTCTGCAGGACACACCGGGCAGATGGACCCACCACAGGAGGCTGGGGAGGAGGATCTTATGCAGGACCAGACCCACCAGGGGGCTGGGAGGAGTCTCTGCATGCCAGACCCACCAGGGCGCTGGGGAGCGGAGTTCTTACTAGCAGGACCGAGACCCATCCAGGGGGCT
>WNGS01166226.1:14964468-14988986 GCA_020271785.1 Procambarus virginalis | reverse complement strand
TGATGTATAGATCACAGCCCAGGTGATCAGATATCATTTGGAGTTTTTTATTAAGTTACTTTTTATAGTTTATCTTCAGGAAATGAGAGAGAATAGGAGGTAAGGTAAGGTCTCATCAAGAGATGAGAATGCACTGAACCATTACGACAGTACAGCACTTGAAGAGGTTGTGAGGATAAGGATTTGGGATTGAATGGAGGGAAGGAAGATGCCCAGCTACTTAGACGGCGGGGATTGAACTTCGACCTGTAAGGAGCGAGGCGTCGCTGTAATCTCCAGCCCAGGGAGCATTATGTTGACTTCCTCTCCCACTTGGCCGAGTAACGACTTGATAAGAGTTCCAGACGGAGAAATGTCACCACCTTCATATCACTTCTTATAATGGATAGGTTTTATGAAAGTGTTAAACCTCCCCTGCAAGAGACCAGTGGGACAAGCAACGCTCCCAGTTAGACTCGGGGTATAGGTATTCGCAAGGCGACACCAGTTAGCATGCCGGCATTCTTATCCTCGACCAGTGCTACAAAGTGAATTAGTGAAGGAAAATACTACCAGAATACCTAAGAACTCCATTGGGATTCGTGATCCCAAATTTGTGGAAGGAGATGGTCGGTGGGACACACTCGCAATTCACACACCGACCAACTTGCCAAACGAGTAAACAGGCCAAATGGGATAGCCCATAGTGGAGAACATCGCCAAAGCATTGCTGGACGTAGCTTCTCAGAAGGACAGAGCGCGTCTCCTAGCTGTGAAAGCCCCCCATGCTGGGGACTTCCTGTTGGCAGTCCCTAATTCCGCCTTGGGCACCCGCCTGGATCATCGGGCCCTAAGTATTGGTTTGCTCTGCGCCTTGCCGCCCTATCTCCACCGAGCACCGGGTATTTGCGGCCAGGCACGGGGCAGACCAATACGGCAGCCATGGTCTCATCTGTCGTAAGACACAGGGAAGATTGCCAGACACGAGGCAGTCAATGACATCATCAAGAGAAGTTGGCTACAGCTGGGTGTCCAGCACAAAGGGAACCCCAGTTGTGCAGACCTGACAACAGCCAAAAACGCCCAGATGGAGTCACCCTGCAGCCATGAGGGAAGGTAAACAGGTCGTGTGGGATTACACCTGTGCATCTACATTGGCTGATACCTATTTACGTACAGCTCAGCGGAGGGAGGTGGGGCAGCCACCTTCAGGGAGACCCAGAAAATCCACAAGTACAGCCTAGAACGTTGTTACAGGTTCGTGCCGATAGGCTCAGGACTCTGGGTGCTGGGGTAAATGTGCACTCAAGTTTTTAAAGGAGGTTGGTGAGGAACTCATTGGGAAAACTAGAGACCCACGAGCAGCCAGTTTCCTGTTCCAGCGCCTCAGTGTCGCGGTGCAGAGGGGAAATGCGTGCTGTATCCTGGGTACGCACCCAACCTCCGAGGAGCTGGACGAGGTCTTCGAACGCTGATTGTTTAATTGTTATATATGTGTGTGTGTGTGTGTTCTCTGTAAACTGTAGCATTGCAATAAAATAAAACAAAAAATACAAAAAAATAATAGGGGTGGTAGGAGAAGAAAAGAATTAAGTATTCGGTGAGAATCCACAAGATCTTCTCTGAATGCTCTTTGTTTTCTTCTTCGAGGATGTGGGTCCCTGCAATTGCACCAGAGGTGGTACCCCTAATATATATATATATATATATATATATATATATATATTATATATATATATATATATATATATATATAATATATATATATATATAATAATATATCCCCTTTAAATATAAATCCATAGTGGTGTTTTCCAGGCCCACAGCTGCGATTTGTTCTCCAGAAAGGATAAAAGAACCAGCAGTATGGAAGATTTCCCAAAAAAAATATCCGATGCAAGAGTGTCAAGCGAAACGTAGAAAAGGGGAGACTCTTGGAAAATGAAAGAGAGAGAGAGAGAATGTGGGAGGCAGCGACGGGCAAGAATGATCGTGAAAACTGAGAATAAAAATAATGGGAGCGAAGGGAAGAACGAGAGGGAGGTGAGGGTAACAGGTGAGGTGAGAAGGAACAGGTGAGGTGAGAGGGAACAGGTGAGGTGAGAGGGAACAGGTGATGTAAGAGAGAACAGGTGAGCAGATGAAAGAGTCTGAGATGGGCGAAAGGGTCAGGAAGATGAAAAAGGTCAGGAGGAGCGAAAATGAGTCAGAGAGAATGAAAAAGATAAAATGAAACAGAGGTGGTAAGAGGCAAGGAGGGTTAGAGAGGGGAGGTGAAAGGAGAAAATAGGTCACGGAGATGAGAAAATGGCTCACTATTATGTCGTCATATGACATCTTTCCTGCATTATAGAAAAGGTCCTCCCTTCAGTCATAGGTCAATTCCCTTAGATCAGGATTTATCATTGTTTTCTATCGTTGGACTTTTTTAAGTTTTGTTTCGCATATATTTAAGCAGTTCCATCCTGGGCTGCATACTGAAGAGCATGTCTCACGTAGGTTCATGTAATACATGCATGTGCCACTCTTAACTAATTCTGTGGCGCCAGTATTAAGCCGGAACCGATTAGACTAAACAGCACAAATATTATAAATTGAATGTATTATTAAAATATGCTTTCAATAATTCTCTATGATATAAATATTGAAAAAACTGCATGGTGCTATTTTCCTGATTTGATTTTAGGATTACGTTGTATTCCATTCTGATAGACTGTTGTTGCTTGCATCGTGTGTTTAAACCCGTTTTATGTTTTATGGTTATCTTGAGGTTATCTTGAGATGATTTCGCGGCTTTTTTTAGTGTCCCCGCGGCCCGGTCCTCGACCAGGCCTCCACCAGGAAGCAGCCCGTGACAGCTGACTATCACCCAGGTACCTATTTTACTGCTAGGTAACAGGGGCATAGGGTGAAAGAACTCTTCCCAGTGTTTCTCTCCGGCGCGTGGGATCGAACCCAGGACCACAATATCACAAGTCCAGCGTGCTGTCCGCTCGGCCGACCGGCTCCCCCAATTGCGGATTTTGCAATTGGTTAGGTTACTGTTTTACATCGTGTTTAAACTGCGTTACAATATGCTATTCTGTTGTAATGATTCGTTATTTTGTGTTCTGTTGCAATTGCTTTCGATTGTATTTATCTGATGAGTATGAAGGGCGAATTATAGGAGAAGTTTGTGTGTGGGAGAGAAGGAATTGGTAAGACATGGGCTGAGATATGGGAATGATGACAGGAACCCTGTCAAGGAATGTTACTTGGAAGTAAATTTTCTTAGAATTCGAGAAATATTTTAAGTGTTGCAAGCCTGTGGGAGCCAGAAGGTCGTGAAGAAGCAGATGTCTGTCGTGCAACCTGTTCTCCTCCTACAACCTGTTCTTGTACAACCTGTCCTCCTACAGCCTGTCCTCCTACAACCTGTTCTCCTACAACTTTTCCTCCTACAGCCTGTCCTCCTACAACCTGTCCTCCTACAACTTATCCTCCTACAGCCTGTCCTACAAACAACTTCGCTTTTCGCTCGTATGTTTTACACAAGGCCAAAAATTGTCGTACTAGAAAATGGAAGCGGCTGGCGAAAGTGGCGTACTGTCCCGTCTTCTGATTTGATTCCTCTGGTAGGTTAGGATAAGGGCACTTTTTAAAATGATATTTTTCTTGACGTTGGGAACTTCAAGATGACGGACTGTGTCGAGAGCCCGTATGAAGACCGTCCTAGGTCCTGATCAACACCTTCCTGGGCATTTATCTTTTGCCCTGAGTCCTTATCACGTCCATTCTATCACGTCCATTCTAAACACTTCAGGTGTTTAGGTTTGTTTGGTAAGGGTCCAGAACGGACTGAAAGATCGTCACTTGCAGTTCACATGTGGGTTGTGTTATTTGCATCAACACCGTTGTTGTGAGCTATTCTCTGTAAGAGAGAAGGGGGGTAGAAATAACCTAAGCTACTCTATCCCTTTGAGATGTATTTCTTGCTTATCTCAATAAACATACTTGAACTTGAACTTGAACTTGTAAGAGAGAGAGAGAGAGAGAGAGAGAGAGAGAGAGAGAGAGAGAGAGAGAGAGAGAGAGAGAGAGAGAGAGAGAGAGAGAGAGAGAGAGAGGCTCTATAATGAACACCAATGGTCAGAGAGGAATGAATAGACCAGACTGGCATGTGTGTAAAGGTTACAGTCTGTCAATGCTCCCACTCAGAACATCTCCCTGTATTAGGAACATTGACCCTTTACCATCCGACAAACGGTCAAAGGTTAGATGATATTGGAATTTAACGATATTATACGTTAACTGTGTCTTTGAGGGTATTGTGAAGGAAAACATGGGAAAAATTATATTGACAATTTAATGAAGAAATCTAGAATGTTGACACTCATTTGACACTAGAGTCAGTAACGTTAAATTTTGTCCCGGTAATAATCGTGTGTTGGATGAAATAAGCACTTGCGGGTTTCTGATCAATAGTTGACTAAACATGTTGGCTAAACTATATACTAAAAAGTGAAGGAACGACGACGTTTCGGACCGCCCTGGACCATTCTCATTGTCGACTTGAGAATGGTCCAGGACGGACCGAAACGTCGTCGCCCCTTCACTTTCTAATGTGTGGTTTAGTCAATCTATTTCAGCCACGTTATTGTGACTCCTCGTCTGCAGTAAGAAACATGTTTTTGCAATTCATTTAACAACATGGTTTTGATATAAATTCAGCAATATGATTTTGAAATCCATTCAGCAACAAGATTTTGCAATTTAGTTGGAAAAGTAGTTTTACAATCCTGAATCTGTCAACTTATTTTGCCATTTACCATTTTGCCAAGGCCACACCGTGAGTGTCTGAACCCTGAGATCACACAATGTGGCTGAAACATACGTATACATACTCCTGAAAAATGAATTTTCCATTCACCTGGGCTCTAGGAGACTCGAACCTTGAACCCCACGTGTGTGAGACCGAAGCTCCAGTCTTACACACGTGGGGTTCGAGCCATTGAGTAGCCTTAATATGAAATTATATATGAATTCGTGAATTTTGGAAACCACTCTAACGAAACATTACATAATCACTAAATATAATTACAGGAATTATTTATAAAAATATATCTAAATAGCTTTTGTAAAGAATAAAAATTAAATAGAAGTAGAAGAAAAAAACAGCTGCACTTCTTTGAGCAAATTATTCTCACCAAGGCTTCCTTGTCAGCCAATAAGATCAGACTCTTGCCTCAAGGAGACTATCAAGCTGTTTGATGGCCACGTGATTGTTCGACTCTTGCTGTGGGCTTACCATTAATGTGGTGCTAAGAATATTATCTCCTTAATGGCGACTGCCTCATACAAGCAGCAACAGTCGGGTGGGTAAAATGCTACTGAACCTGGCCCGGTGCGATTGAACTATCGATAAGCCTCGAGAAGACACTATAAATAGATAATAAACCCTTGATATGGTACGCTAGATAGATAATAAGCCTTAATATGGCACCCCTAGATAAATAATAAGTCAATATGGCACCCTAGAGATATAATAAGCCTAAATATGACACCCAGACAGATAATGAACCTCATATGACACTCCTAGATAGATAATAAAACTTAATATGACACCCCTAAANTAAAATCCAGACCATTGTCAATGAAAAGCTTACTCTACAAAGAACTTGAAACAATAACACAGTTAAAACCAGTAGAACATGTTGACATAGATTTGTAAAGGACAAATACCATCCTACATCACAACATTTGACCTCAAATAAAAGGCAAAACTTCTATGAATACACTCTGGCTTCCTGTCCCCCGACACAATGAATTAATTATTATGTTTCACTGTAATTCCTCCTTCACCCTCGATGACAGTGCTTCCTCTCTAAGCTTTCAGTGGAGTGTCCTTGCAGTATTCACCTAGTTGTGCTTGCAGTGGTTGAGCTCTGCTCTTTTGACCAGCCTCTCAACTGTCAATCAACGATCAATTTTTTCCACACACACACCCAGAAAGCAGCCCCTAACAGCTGTCCAACTCCCAGGTACCTATTTGCTGCTAGGTAACAGGGCATCACGGTGAAAGAAACTCTGCCAATTAGTTTCCGCCATCGCCGGGGATCGAACTCCGGTCCCCAGGATTACAAGTCCTGAGTGCTGTTCACTCAGCCACCAGTGTGCACACCAGGGTGCACATCTCAGCACCACAGGTTAACTGAGCCTGGATTAATTAATCTTCGGTGGGTAATTAGTGGAAAATTTTGTTAAATCTCACATTTCCACACATAAGAGTGTCAGCAAAAGTCCTATCACAGCTAATTAAGTTCTCTGTTTTGCTTGCTTTGTTTTTTTACATTTTTTCTTGTATTGTTATGTGTTTTTTGTTCTATTAGTCACTAATAATGTTCTAATTGTTGTTATATGATTATTGTTCTAATAGTGCTATTCATTTTCATTCAAGCCTCACGCCAATATTTTCGTTCAGAAAGTTATCTCTCTCTCTCTCTCTCTCTCTCTCTCTCTCTCTCTCTCTCTCTCTCTCTCTCTCTCTCTCTCTCTCTCTCTCTCTCTCTCTCTCTCTCTCTCTCTACGAACCCAATTAGCTCACTTCACCTATGAGGACGCCACATACAAAACTACAATATTACAATGCCTTAATTTTATAAATACATCAGTTTGTTTACGAGTTGGTCTATTCCGTTAAAAAACCAACGTATTAGTCGAGAGGACGTGTTCCAAGGCGTAATTCATCGCTGGCATTAAAACTCAATGAGCATAACTTTGGCGAGTCGAAGCCTCGCTATGAGAAAGCAATTTCGCAGCCGGCGATGGCTGACTTGAATAACGGCAACGGGCCGTTAGGCGAGGGGTTGTTATTGATGAATCTCCCGTTGATGATCCGGACTTGTTAGTCAACGGTTTATCATACCGGGGATACCTGATCAACAGGCTGTGACTCATACGTCAGGCTGCGAGCAGCCCGTCAACAGCCTGATTGATCAGTCCAGCAACCAAGAGGCCTGGTCGACGACCGGGCCGCGGGACGCTAAGCCCCGGAAGCACCTCAAGGTAACCTCAAGGTAAGGTTACCGTTCAAAACCCGGTATTATAATATTATCAACGGGTTGATTACCCGTTGATAATATTCTTGAAGCTTCCTCACCGGTGAGTCTGCAATACGTCCCTTGCCATCTGCAGTACTTCCTCACTATCTGTAATATTCAGCTCAGCACACCAATACTCAAGAACTGAGGGTCGCGATATTTAGTTTCCAACTCTCCAGACGTTATGGAAAAACCGACTGTTACTTTAAGCATTTCCTGAGGACGTCGTCCTCCTGTCCTTCAGGAGCACAAAAGGCAGACGTTTTGGAAACAGCAATATTCTTTTTCTTTTCTTCTGCCCTGTGCAAGTGCTATGTAGTCATACTGGCTTAGGGATTTATCCTCATACTTACCTTCTGACCTTTTACCATTGTGGGGTTCACATTGATTCAATACATAATGAGAATCTTGCCGTTTGTGGCTTGCAAGATGCGAATATCTTTCAGTTTATCTGTCAATAAACTCAATCAGCCGTAAATAAAGACTTGGCGGGATAGTTACATAGAAAATCTGAATTACAGTGGAGATTTTAGAATCTAATTCCCTAGACGCGTGTTTACAAACATCCTCTTAAGGAATCGTAAGGTTATTGCAATGGGTTTCTGGTACTTCTGATTGAAAGCCTTAATGGGTTTTTGATGTTGGACATTTCCAGTGCGGTCTTTTCGATAACTTGACGCAAAGTAAGATGCAAACTACAATAGCCTCGGTACAAACATTTCCATTCTTAATGTGAACATCCATGGCCTGGTTGGTAGGGCAACGGTTCGTATTTTTCAGACCCGTGTTCGATTCTTCGATGATCAGATGAATAAAAATATAAAACTTTCGCCAGTTTTTAAGGTTAATCAACAAAAATTAAACCCTCTTATACTACACCAGCAGTCAAATGGTATATTATACCATATACACAAAGAGTACATGGCACAGTCGACTTGAGAATGGTCCAGGACTCACCGAAACGTCGTCGTCCCTTCACTATCTAGTGTGTGGTCTTGTCAACAGTACATGGTATAATTACCTCTTGTCACCACTCGGCTTTCTTAATGGCATATTATCCGGTAAATATTGGCTAGGTGGACATTAAGGGTTATTATCGTAGCTACAACGGCCCATGTTAACCTCGATCTCATTTCACCTACTTTATTAGATTTTAATTAGTGATTTCACCCCCACCAGCACTCGCCTGCAGTCCCATTAATCACATTTCTAATTTGCAGTCCTTTCATAGTCTTATTTCCGTGCAGTAGACCACTTTTCTGTAATGATATAATGATCCAACAATGTGATTTGGCCGGTGGTAATTGAAATATTGCATGCAAAGCAAGCGCGTATATAGGGAGAGTTAATTGTTTTCCTATATGCCAATTTTGATGTAAAATTTTGCTCAACTTTTGTTATTATGTTATTGATGCTTTTTCCAGTACTTTGAATGCTTTCTTATAAGATGTTTTTAGATGATCGTTACGTGAAGCTTGCAACACATCATTAAAACAAGAGAAAATAGGGGCTGGAGGCTGGGTTAGTTTATATTGCACGACCTAATGGACTCGTTTTGCAACCTGAGAAATTATATTTTCATTTGTCACTCCTTGCTTCTCCCTCTTTTATTATTCTTTCTCATCTCTTCCTTGGTCGTCTTGCCTGTACTCTCAGGTGAGGGCCATCTATCTTCCTCCCTTCTTCTTTTTCTAGATTATCGCCCATTCTTCTCTCATTTATCCTCCCCCTTCTATCTCAATCCCCCCTCTCCGGTCTCCCCGCTTCTCGCCCCCTCTCCTTCCCCCCCTTCCGTCTCCTACCTCCCTCCCCTCGTCCACATCCCCCACCCTGTTCTCTTGCTCCCTTGACCCTGCTGAGATGAGTGCCCAGCACGAGGGCCGCGGGAGGCAGGGTCACGCCATGGGAGGCACCGTAATAACTCACCCCAGTAATTTCTTAACTCGACCCTCCAGAGAAATAGCGCTAATGGACCCACTAAACTCACTCAAACCCAACGGCACTGAAAACCTCCTCGAGTTTGGCCTTTTTCTGCCGTGGTTCTTAGTTCTTCTGCCGCTGGCAATGGCTTCGATGTCTTTTTCTGCCATGGTTCTTAGAGAGATCTAAGGTCTTAGTCTGGTTGTCGTAGCATCAAGGTCTTATTCTGCTCGGGGTTATTGTTGCTCTATCGCTTAAATGGGGTCCATTGATTGTTTCAAGCGTGGGTTGGACATGTATATGAGTGGGATTGGGTGACTATAAATAGGAGCTGCCTCGTATGGGCCAATAGGCCTTCTGTAGTTACCTTTATTCTCATGTTGTTATAATAACTTCAACGTCTCGTGACACGCGTTCAGCTCCATTGGATGCACCTATTTCATGGTAGGGAACCTGTTCTTGATATCTTTGATTCTTAAACCTGCTGCTGCTGACCAAACCACACACTAGAAAGTGAAGGGACGACGACGTTTCAGTCCGTCCTGGACCATTCTCAAGTCGATTCTCACAATCGACTTGAGAATGGTCCAGGACGGACCAAAACGTCGTCGTCTCTTCACTTTCTAGTGTGTGGTTCGGTCAACATATTTCAGCCACGATATTGTGACTTCTCGTCTGCAGCTGCTGCTGCTGCTGTTGCTGCTGCTGTTGTCCCTGCAGCGGTTTCCCTTCAGACCCACAAGCGTATTTTCTATTCTCACCCTCATTGTGTAGTTAGTATAGTTGTATACCTCAAGTTAGAGTGTCTTAGAAAGTAAACTTATCTTGGAACCTGATCCTTGTGTTATCTTGGCTCCTGATCCTTGTGTTATCTTGGCTCCTGATCCTTGTGTTATCTTGGCTCCTGATCCTTGTGTTATCTTGGCTCCTGATCCTTGTGTTATCTTGGCTCCTGATCCTTGTGTTATCTTGGCTCATGATCCTTGTGTTATCTTGGCTCCTGATCCTTGTTTTATCTTGGCTCCTGATCCTTGTTTTATTTTGGGTCTTGATCCTTGTGTTATCTTGGCTCCGACCTTTGTGTTATCCTGGGTCCTCATCCTTGTGCTATCTTGGGTCTTGATTCTTGTTTTGTCTTGGGTCTTGATCCTTGTGTTATCTTGGGTCTTGATTCTTGTTTTATCTCAGGTCCTGATCCTTGTGTTATCTTGGGTCTTGATCCTTGTGTTATCTTGGGTCCTCATCCTTGTGCTATCTTAGCTCCTGATCCTTGTGTTATCTTGGGTCTTGATCCTTGTGTTATCTTGGCTCCTGATCCTTGTGTTATCTTGGCTCCTGATCCTTGTTATCTTCGGTCCTGATCCTTGTGTTATCTTGGGTCCTGACCCTTCTTGACTCGTATATATGAGTTCTAGAGGTTTTTTTTTTTACTCAAATACCCACACACACGCGCGCGCGCTCGCAAATAAAATTTACCTCATCTTCATCTCAATTTCTAAGTTCACTTTCTTTACAATCTCCCAACCACTTGGGCTGGACGGTAGAGCGACGGTCTCGCTTCATGCAGGTCGGCGTTCAATCCTTGACCGTCATTCTTTCCCCCCCCCCCCCGTCCCATCCCAAATCCTTATCCTGACCCTTTCCAAGTACTATAGTCGTAATGGCTTGGCGCTTTCCTCTGATAGTTCCCTCCTTCCCACAACACTACCACAGGTCTATATAAGCAGTTTGACAGTGCCGTCAAAATGGCACATTTGACGGCACGTTTTGACGTTTGGCTCAGATGGCACTGTCAAAATCATTTTGACAGTGCCTTCTGGGCCAAACAACAATAAATGTATGAGGTAGAGAGAGAGAGAGAGAGAGAGAGAGAGAGAGAGGAGAGAGAGAGAGAGAGAGAGAGAGAGAGAGAGAGAGAGGGGGAGGATAGATAGAGAGAGACAGGGAGGAAAGAGAGAGACAAGGAGGAGAGAAATTCAACTTCAAGGGAATAGAAAGTTGAATGTGACCATAGATGAAGCCACAAGTACCACCTATTACGAGTACAAGAGAGTGCAATATCCACTTCTCACTCCGGGAGTCGAGGCGGCCGCCCACAGCAAGAACTCTGGCACTAAATGACAACCTTCCACGTGCAGACGAAGAGTCACAATAACGTGGCTGAAGAATGTTGACCAGACCACACAATAAAAGGTGAAGGGACGACAACGTTTCGGTCCGTCCTGGACCATTCTCAAGTCGATTGTGGTCCAGGAGATAAGGGAGAAACGTCGTCGTCCCTTCACTTTCTAGTGTGTGGTTTGGTCAACACTACCTTCGACCCTTTTTCATGATCTTACAGATGGAAACCCACAGATAAGGGAGAAACCCAGCTTCAGAAAACGGATTTGTCGTTGCGAGAACGTTTTGCATGAATGCCTGATGGTTGTTGTTGTTTAAGATTTGCTACCAGGAACAAAAAGTTCCAAGTAGCACGGGCTATGGTGACCCCGTGTGCCTGATGGATTTCGAGGGTGCTTTAGACATTGAGCATTATCCAGCCCTTCTTCTATAAAGATAGTACTTATATAAATCATTTAGTCACACATACAAACATGTCTTGTTGTACGTGAAGACGTTTACGTTTTCTGTTATTGAATTAGTCCAGGTGGTATACTTAGAAATAGAAAACTATAGGACGTACCTTGTTCAAGCAATCCTAGGTATACGTCATCTTAAGTCTGGTATAGTACATATATGTGCTATACTAGGCCTAGAAATATTTTAGATTGATTTTTACTGAACAGTGTTGACTGTAACTGTCCATTTTTGTCCGTTCAAACATTTAGTTGTTATAAGTACAACTATTTTAGGAGAACGAGCTTAATTATCTATAATCAAAGGGGGTTGCTCTGAACGGCATTAAACTCTTGTGATGTCCCTCGCGAGGTGCATAACTATGTTCGCGAAAATAATAATTTCAATTGCAATATTTAATTATTCTCCCTTGCAAAATCAAATTATTCCCCCTCGTAAGATCAAATTATTTACCTTGCAAGACCAAATTATTCCCCTTGCAAGACCAAATTATTCCCCCTTGCAAGACCAAATTATTCCCCTTGCAAGACCAAATTATTCCCCTTGCAAGACCAAATTATTCCCCTTGCAAGACCAAATTATTCCCCCCCCCCTCTGACAAGAACTAATTATTCCTCTCTTGCAAGGTCAAATTATTCCTCTTGCAAGACCAAATTATTCCCCCATTGACAAGAACTAATTATTCCTCTCTTGCAAGATCAAATTATTCCCCCCTGACAAGAACTAATTATTCCCCTTGCAAGACCAAATTATTCCCCCCTGACAAGAACTAATTATTCCTCTCTTGCAAGATCAAATTATACCCCCCTGACAAGAACTAATTATTCCTCTCTTGCAAGACCAAATTATTCCCCCCCTTGACAAGAACTAATTATTCCTCTCTTGCAAGATCAAATTATTCCCCAGACCTGGTATAGGGTTGTGAACCAGACCGAGTATAGTGTTTCTATGAGTGTTCTTTACCACAAGACAAGGCAGCAATCACCATCAAGACTTACCTCTCCATGCAGGCCAATACTGTCAACAAAGAAGCTGTAGGGAAGAGGACAATGTTATCTGCTCCTCCCGCCTTATCTCAACCACTTCAATCTTCTCCATGAATTGAAGTTCCATATTAGCTTGTGTATGCCGGTGAAGCCTGGCTCTGAATGGCCCTCTGTTGCTTTGTGTGTGTATGACTGTGTGTATGCTTGCGTAGCTGTGAATGTCTGTATGATTCGCATGTGGATTTTGTGTGTGTGTGTGTGTTTCTTTGTGCTGGGTTCTTATGGCTTGTTTAGTTGGATATACATGAGTGAGTTTGGTCGCTGTGTTTATCAATGTGGTGTTAATCTCCTTCGTGACCCCTTTGTTAATGATGTTGCAGCATTCAACATTGTCAGAACCTCATTAATGCTGAGACTACATTCGCAATTATGAAATCCTCGTTAATGCTCTATGTTCGAAGCACCTCTTGCTGTTGATCACAAACCGTAAATTAAAATCATTACTATCAACGATCTCGAATCACCTTCCCTAAACCAAATTATGCACAAGACAATATATAATACAACTGCAATAAAATCACAATAGCGTGATATATAAAGGAAAAGTATTTTGAAGCATTGGAGTGACTTGAACCGAGGTTCTACACTTCCTAGATGAACTTTTGTACCATCATGACCGAATCGGTTAAAGCAGGTGTCTGGGAATCACCAGACACTTGCTACCTTACCTTGAGGTTACCTTGAGGTGCTTCCGGGGCTTAGCGTCCCCGCGGCCCGGTCGTCGACCAGGCCTCCCAGCCGGACTTGCTGGTTCAAGTCCCGCCATGGAGGGACTGGATTTGGGACGTGGCGCGATGTTAGGTCTTCTTGTACTTTCACTGACACCCTAACCCAAAATATATGACTGGTGTCTGACGCCTGAATATCTGTAAGAGGTTCGAGGGGTGTGTATGTCTGGACCACTGTGTGAGGGGACTGAAGGGGTGTATGTCTGGACCACTGTGTGAGGGGACTGAAGGGGTGTATGTCTGGACCACTGTGTGAGGGGACTGAAGGGGTGTATGTGTGGTCCACTGTGTGAGAGGACTGAATGGGTGTATGTCTGGTCCACTGTGTGAGAGGACTGAATGGGTGTATGTGTAGTCCACTGTGTGACTGTGTAAAGGACTATCCTGTGTAAGAACAATCCAGTAAGCAATCACCGTAAGTGGTGGAGTCTGTCCACCGACGCAGTTAACGAGTCTTACAACGGGCCAGAGTGACAGCTCAGTAAAAGTGACTCCAGAGTACATGTATGAACATGAGTGAAGGAATGACCAGAGGACCTTCCTAACCCAACAAATACTCAACCTTCCAACAGTCAGTTGTGGTTCTGTGTTTACTGAAATTTATAGTTCGATCATAGAACGCTACTAAATAGGTTGGTAGTTATGCAACATAACTCACGATGGTTCCGCAGATCAACTTCCCCACGGCCCGGTTTCTGACTAGGTCTCTTGGTCAACCAGACTGTTGGGCGCGGGTGCTCGCAGCCTGATGTATGAATCACAGCCTGGCGTGTTATAACCTTGTTACGAAATATAGATGGACGGAATGTGGTGTGGTGGAGATTAAAGGGAATTGACATCCATATATTTTATAGAATATATACATATACGAGGCTCTAAATCCACGCGAGTCTATTGATCCATTTGAGGCAGCTGGTATACCATACCGTTCACACTCATACATATGTCTATCCTCCGACTGAAGCAATCCTGAGAACCCATTACCTACTCCATAAATTTACAGCCCTATTTTTAAGCCATCATTTACCCAATTTTCTGCTTTAACTCAACTTATTCCATTCCTACCCATTGTTTTGTGTTATAATTTGTCTTGATACACCTAGTAATAAGATTCAATTTGCTATACCCTTTCATTCATTTTATACTTCATTCATTTTATACTTCATTCATCTTATACTTCATTCATTTAATAATTCATTCATTATATACTTCATTCATTTAATAATTCATTCATTTTATACTTCAATCATTTAATAATTCATTCATATCTTCCCTTACTCTAGAGAATGTAATTCAAACTTTCTTTGTCCCTATGCATAAGAAAAAGCCATTATGAATCTCGGTAGTACTCTCATATTTCGGTATAATTACTTGTCCAAAATGTAAACAGTAACTTTCTTAGCTTAAAATACGTACTAATCATGACTCCCAGAATAAGTTTGCTTTCATATTTGATTATTGCAATGTTGTTCAGTACCTTTTAACTATGGTGTCGTTTCTTGGGTGCAAAAAAACATACATGGGATATGAGGACAAGGAGCTGGGATATAAGGACAAGGAACTGGGATATGAGGACAAGGAGCTGGGGTTTGAGGACAAGGAACTGAGATATGAGGACAAGGAACTGGAATATGAGGATAAGGAACTGGAATATGAGGACAAGGAGCTGGGATATGAGGACAAGGAGCTGGGATATAAGAACAAGGAACTGGGATATGAGGACAAGGAACTGGGATATGAGGACAAGGAACTGGGATATGAGGACAAGGAACTGGGAGATGAGGACGGAGGGAAATAATGGGGCCTAACCACATGGACCATCGGGGATCGAACATCGACCAGCATGAAGCAAGGCGGTTGCTATACAGCTGAATATAGCTATGGAGTTAGAAAATACACATACTAACCACCTTGATATACACGGCACAGCCAGTAAACAAATTATGTTATGTACTGTGTATGGCGCATTGCATATTGTGTGGCATCAAAAATGCAGATTGAAGTAACATTATTTTGCATTCACTTAACCATTTCAAATATATCTCTTTTTATCGTACTTTAGGATGTTTTTATGATTTTTAAGCATGATAATATTTGGTAAGTTAGCTTAATATTGTGAGCCTATATTAGGTAAGTTAATTATTACTTAACTACTGTACTAGTGAGCTAATTTTCACATCTTGTGCTACACTTTTATGTAAGCCATCAGTGAGAAAAGTAATAAGATAAATAAACATTTATTGCTAGAATAATTACAACCATGATGAGTCCTTAGCATAATAAAATTGAGCAGTAAAATAACGAAAAATCTCAAAGCATTAAATTTTATTTAATGTCCCAGAAGGCAGAAACACCCAGGTAAAAACTAATCTTCTTGTCGAACAATCCCCCGGGAGACTTAATACGCTGTTCGCCCATCTATCTAAATTTAGTATAAGAGGATTGCACTTTCCTCTTCAAAAATAAATATTTCTGACGTGTTAACGTAACACACAACGTTGTAACAACGGTTCTACAACACGTTGCGACGTTATCTTACTAGGCCTACTGGTTGCTAGACTGGTCAACCAGACTGGACATTGCTGTTAAACGTTGCTACAACTTTAGAAATAAATGTTGCTACGTTATTGTTATAGTGTTTGTTGGCTGAGGAAAAAGCTGTGCCTCAGTAGCTTAGTAGTTAGCGTACTTAACTCGTGTTTTTCTAAACAGATTTTGCCTTCAGGAAAGATGGTACTGGATGAAGCCTGACCCAGTTCGAGACTTATACACTAACATTTGTAGATCACATATCTAGTCCTGGCCAGAGAGGTTTAAGTGCAAATCCGTAACTATTCGCCCCTTTTTACCCAGCAGCAATTGGGTGTCAGAGTGTTAGCCGATTAGTGGGACGTGTTCCAGGGAAAACTAATAAGATTAGTCTTACAATGAACGTTGGGAAGGGAAAAGCTCTCGGCCTGCTAACAGAAGGCATAAGTCGTCTCTAACCTAAACCTAAAAAAAAAGATACACGCAGGCATGCTGCAGACATTACTCAATGGAGCAGTGTGTTGAGATCAGCGTGACTCCAACTCTTTGTGTTTCTACCAACACATGCAAGTGTGATGCTGCTCCATCTGGTGTAACTTTTGAACAAAAGTCCTTAATAACAAATTTTCGGCTATGAAAATAAAAGATATCCACAAATCCTTTATCTAGCTAAAAATGAGTTGTCAAAATATCAGTTGTCAACGGAAACGCAGAAAATACTCATTTGAAATAAACACCTGTTTTAACAAGGATACTATAGCAGAAAACCAATATAATATATATATATATAATATATATATATATATATATATATATATATATATATATTATATTTATATATATATATATATATATGCAACAAGCCCGTTATTATATATATATATATATATATATATATATATATATATATATATATATATAATTATATTTATATATCTATATATTATATATATATACTGTATATACTGTATATATACATATATATATCATATATCTATATATATATATATATATAATATATATATATATATTATATATCCCCTTAAAATAAATCCATAGTGGTGTTTTCCAGGCCCACAGCTGCGATTTGTTCTCCAGAATAGGATAAAAGAACCAGCAGTATGGAAGATTTCCCCCAAAAATATTCCGATGCAAGAGTGTCAAGCGAAACGTAGAAAAGGGGAGACTCTTGGAAAATGAAAGAGAGAGAGAGAGAATGTGGGAGGCAGCGACGGGCAAGAATGATCGTGAAACTGAGAATAAAAATAATGGGAGCGAAGGGAAGAACAAGAGGGGAGGTGAGGGGTAACAGGTGAGGTGAGAAGGAACAGGTGAGGTGAGAGGGAACAGGTGAGGTGAGAGGGAACAGGTGAGGTGAGAGGAACAGGTGAGGTGAGAGGGAACAGGTGAGGTGAGAGGGAACAGGTGAGGTGAGAGGAACAGGTGAGGTGAGAGGGAACAGGTGATGTAAGAGAGAACAGGTGATCAGATGAAAAGAGTCAGAGACGGACGAAAGGGTCAGGAAGATGAAAAAGGTCAGAGAGGAGCGAAAATGAGTCAGAGAGAATGAAAAAGATAAAATGAAACAAGAGGTGGTAAGAGGCAAGGAGGGTTAGAGAGGGGAGGTGAAAGGAGAAAATAGGTCACGGAGATGAGAAAATGGCTCACTATTATGTCAGTCATATGACATCTTTCCTGCATTATAGAAAAGGTCCTCCTCCTTCAGTCATAGGTCAATTCCCTTAGATCAGGATTTATCATTGTTTTCTATCGTTGGACCTTTTTAAGTTTTGTTTCACATATATTTAAGCAGTTCCTTTCCTGGGCTGCATACTGAAGAGCATGTCTCACGTAGGTTCAAGTAATACATGTATGTGCCACTCTTAACTAATGCTGTGGCGCCAGCATTAAGCCGGAACCGATTAGACTAAACAGCACAAATATTATAAATTGAATGTATTATTAAATATGCTTTCAATAATTCTCTATGATATAAATATTGAAAAAACTGCTTGGTGCTATTTTCATGATTTGATTTTAGGATTACGTTGTATTCCATTCTGATAGACTGTTGTTGCTTGCATCGTGTGTTTAAACCCGTTTTATGTTTTATGGTTATCTTGAGGTTATCTTGAGATGATTACGGTTTTTTTTTAGTGTCCCCGCGGCCCGGTCCTCGACCAGGCCTCCAACCCCAGGAAGCAGCCCGTGACAACTGACTATCACCCAGGTACCTATTTTACTGCTAGGTAACAGGGGCATAGGGTGAAAGAACTCTGCCCAGTGTTTCTCTCCGGCGCGTGGGATCGAACCCAGGACCACAATATCACAAGTCCAGCGTGCTGTCCGCTCGGCCGACCGGCTCCCCCAATTGCGGATTTTGCAATTGGTTAGGTTACTGTTTTACATCGTGTTTAAACTGCGTTTCAATATGCTATTCTGTTGTAATGATTCGTTATTTTGTGTTCTGTTGCAATTGCTTTCGACTGTATTTATCTGATGAGTGTGAAGGGCGAATTATAAGAGAAGTTTGTGTGTGGGAGAGAAGGAATTGGTAAGACATGGGCTGAGATATAGGAATGATGACAGGAACCCTGTTAAGGAATGTTACTTGGAAGTAAATTTTCTTAGAATTCGAGAAATATTTTAAGTGTTGCAAGCCTGTGGGAGCCAGAAGGTCGTGAAGAAGCAGATGTCTGTCGTGCAACCTGTTCTCCTCCTACAACCTGTTCTTGTACAACCTGTCCTCCTACAACCTGTCCTCCTACAACTTTTCCTCCTACAACCTGTCCTCCTACAACCTGTCCTCCTACAACCTGTCCTCCTACAACCTGTCCTCCTACAACCTGTCCTCCTACAACCTGTTCTACAACTTTTCCTCCTACAACCTGTCCTCCTACAACCTGTCCTCCTACAACCTGTCCTCCTACAACCTGTCCTCCTACAACTTATCCTCCCACAGCCTGTCCTACAAACAACTTCGCTTTTCGCTCGTATGTTTTACACAAGGCCAAAAATTGTCGTACTAGAAAATGGAAGCGGCTGGCGAAAGTGGCGTACTGTCCCGTCTTCTGATTTGATTCCTCTGGTAGGTTAGGATAAGGGCACTTTTTAAAATGATATTTTTCTTGACGTTGGGAACTTCAAGATGACGGACTGTGTCGAGAGCCCGTATGAAGACCGTCCTAGGTCCTGATCAACACCTTCCTGGGCATTTATCTTTTGCCCTGAGTCCTTATCACGTCCATTCTATCACGTCCATTCTAAACACTTCAGGTGTTTAGGTTTGTTTGGTAAGGGTCCAGAACGGACTGAAAGATCGTCACTTGCAGTTCACATGTGGGTTGTGTTATTTGCATCAACACCGTTGTTGTGAGCTATTCTCTGTAAGAGAGAAGGGGGGTAGAAATAACCTAAGCTACTCTATCCCTTTGAGATGTATTTCTTGCTTATCTCAATAAACATACTTGAACTTGAACTTGAACTTGAACTTGTAAGAGAGAGAGAGAGAGAGAGAGAGAGAGAGAGAGAGAGAGAGAGAGAGAGAGAGAGAGAGAGAGAGAGAGAGAGAGAGAGAGAGAGAGGCTCTATAATGAACACCAATGGTCAGAGAGGAATGAATAGACCAGACTGGCATGTGTGTAAAGGTTACAGTCGGTCAATGCTCCCACTCAGAACATCTCCCTGTATTAGGAACATTGACCCTTTACCATCCGACAAACGGTCAAAGGTTAGATGATATTGGAATTTAACGATATTATACGTTAACTGTGTCTTTGAGGGTATTGTGAAGGAAAACATGGGAAAAATTATATTGACAATTTAATGAAGAAATCTAGAATGTTGACACTCATTTGACACTAGAGTCAGTAACGTTAAATTTTGTCCCGGTAATAATCGTGTGTTGGATGAAATAAGCACTTGCGGGTTTCTGATCAATAGTTGACTAAACATGTTGGCTAAACTATATACTAAAAAGTGAAGGAACGACGACGTTTCGGACCGCCCTGGACCATTCTCATTGTCGACTTGAGAATGGTCCAGGACGGACCGAAACGTCGTCGCCCCTTCACTTTCTAATGTGTGGTTTAGTCAATCTATTTCAGCCACGTTATTGTGACTCCTCGTCTGCAGTAAGAAACATGTTTTTGCAATTCATTTAACAACATGGTTTTGATATAAATTCAGCAATATGATTTTGAAATCCATTCAGCAACAAGATTTTGCAATTTAGTTGGAAAAGTAGTTTTACAATCCTGAATCTGTCAACTTATTTTGCCATTTACCATTTTGCCAAGGCCACACCGTGAGTGTCTGAACCCTGAGATCACACAATGTGGCTGAAACATACGTATACATACTCCTGAAAAATGAATTTTCCATTCACCTGGGCTCTAGGAGACTCGAACCTTGAACCCCACGTGTGTGAGACCGAAGCTCCAGTCTTACACACGTGGGGTTCGAGCCATTGAGTAGCCTTAATATGAAATTATATATGAATTCGTGAATTTTGGAAACCACTCTAACGAAACATTACATAATCACTAAATATAATTACAGGAATTATTTATAAAAATATATCTAAATAGCTTTTGTAAAGAATAAAAATTAAATAGAAGTAGAAGAAAAAAACAGCTGCACTTCTTTGAGCAAATTATTCTCACCAAGGCTTCCTTGTCAGCCAATAAGATCAGACTCTTGCCTCAAGGAGACTATCAAGCTGTTTGATGGCCACGTGATTGTTCGACTCTTGCTGTGGGCTTACCATTAATGTGGTGCTAAGAATATTATCTCCTTAATGGCGACTGCCTCATACAAGCAGCAACAGTCGGGTGGGTAAAATGCTACTGAACCTGGCCCGGTGCGATTGAACTATCGATAAGCCTCGAGAAGACACTATAAATAGATAATAAACCCTTGATATGGTACGCTAGATAGATAATAAGCCTTAATATGGCACCCCTAGATAAATAATAAGTCAATATGGCACCCTAGAGATATAATAAGCCTAAATATGACACCCAAGACAGATAATGAACCTCAATATGACACTCCTAGATAGATAATAAAACTTAATATGACACCCCTAAATAGATAATAAGCCTCAATAAGACACCCTCAATATATAATGAGCCTCATTATGACACCCTAGATAGATAATGAGCCTCGCGTAGTATTATCAACTAGGCGGTGAGTCATCAATGAACAAGGGAATCAATGTCTGCTCCCTTTGTCAGCAATAAGAAAAGTAGATGGAATTACCATCAAGACGACGACCGTAAGCAACAGAGAGGCTTTGCGAATCTCATTTAATAAGGCTGGCCAGCAGGAATACGAAATTCTGAGCTCCCTGCTAACAGCAGTCTGAAGACGTGTGCTCCTGTGAAAAAAAAGAAATATTGAACATACTGGAAGATATTTCAAGTTTTAGACAACAAAGCGCGACTGAGGACAACTAGTCAGTATGATTTACTGTGATCATCTAGTTAATAAGCTCTTCCATAATCAGCAAGTCAATATATTCTAATATAATCACCGCTATGTTCTATATTCAGCTAGTTACCCAATATATTCTATTGTGATTAACTAGTCAGTATGTTCTGCTGTGATCATCTCTACGGTGACGACGTCTACTATAACAGTTTCTAAGATCAACCCGACTGTGAATGCGGGCACATGCGGAAGGGACGAGCTACCGTTAACTGCCAAGCTGGCTAATTAACCCGTTTGCGAGCTTATACAAGCTATACACATTCACAGTCGGTGTATAGGCTGTAAACCCACTCAAACCATTCACCTACTCTTTGGGGTGGGACCAAAGAGCCAAAGCTCAACCCCCGCAAACACAGTTAGGTGAGTACACCCGATAGCATACTTTCCTGCACCTGTTGCTTGATAATACGAATATATTTAGTATCAACATTTGATAGAATCAACATATATCGACTGTGAGTTTAAACTCACGACACGAGAGAGTTTAATCAGTGGTAATTCCCTCATGTACGCAGTTAGTATCATTAATTGAAGTAGATGATAGTAAAGGATAGAGTTACACACTCTGTAGCTCTATGGTTGGGCCCTAATTACTGACTGCAGTAGATAGCATCATTCCACTTGAGAGGACTCATCATATTGTTGGATTCCCCCATGGCAATTCCCCTGATCTAACCGTCGACTTACGGGTTATTCATGCCCGTGCCACCTCTTGTGTCGCTTAATCTCTATCAATCTTAACCGCAGACAAGTCGCTCTAGACGCTCTATACTCTCCTTCTCGCGGCTCTGTTTACTTACTTCCGTCTCTGTCTCGCCTTCTGAGGTAGGGTAAACGCCGCCATAATTAAAAAAGACATATTTCATCATGGGTGTCTACTTACACTGTAGTAGATTTTTTAATTAACCTGTGCACCTATTCTTACCTGCGCACTTGTTCTTTCCGACACACCTGTTCTTGTCTATGTACGTGTTCTTACCTGGGCACCTGTTCTTGCCTAATGATTCGGATGTAGACAGTGTATTGTGAAAATGGCTACTGTGATAAGGAGATATGGAGGAGAATGCGTGACTGGAGACAGTGAAAGAGTTTAACTGGAGATGAGTATGGTGTCAGGCTGTTTACAGTGATGAATGCAGTGTGAGATGACAGTGGTTATAGTGATGAAGTGAGACAGGGAAGGTGTGTGAGGAGAAGGAGGAGTGAGGGAGGTGGGTAAGGGTAAAGATCCTTAGGGTGAAGGGGGCTGGAGACTAGAAAAGTATATATATGGGAGATGAAGAGGATGCGTAATGGATAGATGGGGAAGGGGGGAGAAGCAACATAAGCACTATAGGAGGAATGAGGAGGAGGAGGAGGAGAAGGAAGCAGGAATCTTCTATTCGGCTTCCTGGTGCTATTTTCACACCACGCCCTGCCTGTCCTCTCTATCTCCCAACCGAACAAGCTTCCTTATTCCCCTCTACAACCACATTCCCCTTCTCTCACACCCCTCTCTCCAACCCGCCCCTAGACCATGCCCTCTCATGGCTTGCCCCTTCCACTGAACAACCCCCTTCCCATCCCACCCTCTAGCCACTAATTGCTTCCATATATATTGTGGTTCTGAGTACTGGTGTGAATGATATAGATGAGGGTCCGGGGCGCGGGGTACGTTAATATGGTACGTACACCTAGAAGGGGAATATCGTACGCAAACGTGCTTCATCAACACGCAAGATGAACATGGCGCCTTAAATTCTGTAGTACGCGACCTTTATGCTTCGAAATTGTTTTGGAAAATATGAGTAAACGATAAATATAGACGAACTCCCATTTCATATCACCATTTCAACGCGCCCGAAGCCCATTAGATTACTACATTTATAGAATTTCTTTCGTTGAAATCCTGCCCAAATACCTATTGATTGATAATGATCATTCCTATTTCAACGTGTTAGTGGGATCAAGGTCTGACGTCACGCTAAGTAGTAGTAGGCGAGAGGGGGGGGGGGGAGGATTTGATGTATTGGACGCTTGTTTTTAAACTCAAATACCTCACAATATGGATTATTAACGACAGGTGTGTGCTCACCTAGTTGTGCTTGCCGGAGGGGTTTGAGCTCGGCTCTCTGGCCCGCCTCTCAACTGTCAATCAACTGGTGTACAGATTCCTGAGCCTACTGGGCTCTATCATATCTACATTTCAAACTGTGTATTGAGTCAGCCTCCACCACATCACGTCCTAGTGCATTCCATCTGTTAACTACTCTAACACTGGAAAAAGTTCTTTCTAACGTCCCTGTGGCTCATTTGGGTACTCAGTCCACCTGTTTCCCTCTTGTTGGCATACCTTGTGTGTGTTTCAGTGTGTGTATATATATATCTATAGGGGACAGCACCTCTGTTGTATTTAAAAAGACCCTCATCCTCGAAGAAGAGGACACACCGCACCTGGGAAGTCTTGTAGAACTCATACCTGAACAACGTTAAACCCAACAGCAGCGCTACGCAGACTTAAGTATTAATACGTAGATATGGATCAATACAATTAGGGACACCTCAGTCAGCAAGGCTGTACCAAAGCCCAGCTCCATATATTCACGGATTTCTCTTTGCCAATGTTGATCCGGAGCAATAAACCTGGACTCTGAGAGTAAAAAAAATAAAGACCGATACAATCCACACTTTACCCCCATTAAACTTTAATAAATTAACTGAGGTTGATGCTGTACGGAATAAAAATAGCCAAAAGCAATTCGCAATTGAAAAATATGAACTTTGCCAATAACACCCACACACACACACACACACACACCACAAACACCACACACACACATGAATATGTCAGATGAGAAGAGAGGCAGAAAGACATACGAAAATGACATCGCAAGCACGGCAAAGACTCAGCCTAAATTGCTTCATAGCCACATCAAGAGAAAAACAACAGTAAGGAACAGGTTATGAAATTAAGAACAGGTGAAGAAGGATTCACTACAAACGACAAGGAAGTGTGTGAGGAACTGAATAAGATTCCAGGAGGTCTTCACCTTAGAGCAAGGAGAAATCCCAGAGATAAGAGAGGGAATAGCTAACCAGAAACCACTGGAAGAGTTTGAGATTACCAGCGGGGAAGTAGAAGTGTTTACTAGAGTTGGATGTGACAAAGGCTATAGGCCCAGATTGGA
>WNGS01166226.1:14948085-14963304 GCA_020271785.1 Procambarus virginalis | reverse complement strand
TGCCAATATGGCGATTTGGGCGATAGCCGGAATTCAGGGCGTATTAAAAACGGGCGTTCATTATATATTATCTACTCTGAATTGCGGTATATGCGTTTGTTGTGTGTGAGTTAAAGTTAAGTAAATCTCCCCTGGGATACTAAAGGAAGGAGCAGAAGAACTGTGCCTGCCACTCTCCATAGTGTACAACAAATCACTGGCACAGGGAACTGCCAGAAATTTGGAAAGCAGCTAACGTAGTCCCGATATACAAGAAGGGGATAGACAGGAGCACTGAACCAGGTCCCTAGCCTGCATACATGCAAGCTGATGGAGAAGATTGTGCGAAGAAAGCTAGTGAAACACCTGGAGCGAAAGAACTTTGTAACACAGCATCAACATGGGTTCAGGGATGGCAGGTCCTGCCTCACAGGGTTACTTGAATTCTACGACCAGGCAACAAAAAATCAGGCAAGAAAGAGAAGGGTGGGCAGACTGCATATTTTGATTGTCAGAAAGCCTTTGATACAGTACCACACAAGAGGCTAGTGAAAAAGCTGGAGATGCAGGCTGGAGTGAAAGGGAAGGTACTCCGTTGATACAGGAGTACCTAAGCAACAGGAGACAACGAGTCAGTGTGAGGGGTGAGGTCTCAGATTGGCGAGACGTATGAGTGGAGTCCCGCAGGGATCAGTCCTGGACCTATACTGTCTCGCCATGGGTATGAAAGAGTGTACAGAGGCAGTTGCTGCCACTCTCCATAGTGTATAGTAGATCACTGGAGCGGGAGACCTACCAGAAATAGGGAAGACGGCAAATGTGTCCCAATATATAAAAAGTTCGACAGGCAAGAGGCACTGAACTACAGACCAGTGTTCTTGATTGTATACCATGCAAGGTATGGTATATATGGTATCGATATTCTCACGAGAAGATCGTGAGAAAAAAACTGGTAACACATCTGGAGAGAAGGGACTTCGTGACAAATCGCCAACATGGGTTCAGGGAGGGTAAATCTTGCCTGACTGGCTTAATAGAATTCTACGACCAGGTGACAAAGATTAAGCAAGAAAGAGAAGGCTGGGCGGACTGCATTTTTTGAATTGTTGGAAAGCCTTTGACACAGTACCGCATAAGAGGCTGGTACATAAGCTGTAGAGACAGGCAGGTGTAGCTGGTAAGGTGCTCCAATGGATAGGGAGTACCTGAGCAATAGGAAGCAGAGAATTACGGTGAGGGGTGAGACCTCAGACTGGCGTGAAGTCACCAGTGGAGTCCCACAGGGCTCTGTACTCGGTCCTATTGTTTCTGATATATGTAAATGATCTCCCGGAGGGTATAGATTCATTTCTCTCAATGTTTGCAGACGATGCCAAAATTATGAGAAGGATAAGACAGAGGAGGACTGCTTGAGGCTTCAAGAAGACCTAGACAAGCTGAAGGAATGGTCAAACAAATGGTTGTTAGAGTTTAACCAAGCAATGTAATATAATGAAGATAGGTGTAGGGAGCAGGAGACCAGATACAAGGTACCATCTGGGAGATGAAATACTTCAGAGTCAGAGAAAGAAAAAGACTTGGGGTTGATATCACGCCAGACGTGTCTCATGCACCTCATATCAAGAGGATAACATCAGCGGCATATGCCAGGCTGGCCAACATAAGAACGGCATTCAGAAACTTGTGTAAGGAATCATTCAGAACTTTGGTATACCACATATGTCAGGCCAATCCTGGAATATGCAGCCCTAGCATGGAGTCCATATCTAGTCAAGGATAAGACCAAACTGGAAAAGGTTCAAAGGTTTGCCACCAGACTAGTACCCGAGCTGAGAGGTATGAGCTACGAGGAGAGACTACGGGAATTAAACCTCACTTCGCTGGAAGACAGAAGAGTTAGGGGAGACATGATCACCACATTCAAGATTCTCAAGGGAATTGATTGGGTAGATAAAGACAGGGCTTTTAACACAAGGGGCACACGCACTAGGGGGACCATTGGAAAACTGAGTGCCCAAATGAGCCACAGAGAGATTAGAAAGAAAACTTTTTTAGGGTCAGACACACACACACACACACACACACACACACACACCCACACACACACACACACACACCACACACACACACACACACACACACAAACACACATACACACCACACACACACACATACACACACACACACCACACACCACACATACACACACACACACAACACACACACACACACACCACAACACACACCACACACACACACCACACACACACACCACCCACACACACACACAATACAAGTACTAACTTACCTTCCTCTTCCAGGAGACCAAGTTGAGAGCGTTCATCCTTAAGCCCCTGACGGTAAAAATGTAATTTGATAGAGCGGAACAATCAAATACATTTATGAACAAAATGTTAATTTTTTCAAAGAGGGGAGAAGAGGCAGAGAGAAGGAAGGAAAGAGAGAGGGGAATGGAAGGACTGCAATGAAGGAAGGGGGAAGGAATATGAAAATATGAAAAGAGGCAGGGTGAAGGAGAACACAATGCAGCCTTTAGCAATCTTTTTACTATGTTGTTGTCCAGGGGAAAAAAATATCAATTTTCCTCTCTTCCTCTCTTTCCTCGTTCGCTTTAGGGGAAAACTACTTTCATGTGCCCGGAAAATCTTCAACCACTCTAAACGCGGAATATTTGAGTTATTAAAAGCCCCAAGAGTCTAGAGTCACCAAAGACCCGTCACTCTAGAGTTTTCAAGGTCATTTTATTTTTGTTGAATTCAGTCGTTATTGCATTGTATTGCTTGCAATACTAACTATTTTATTTCAATGTCGTTATTGTATTGTATTGCTTGCAATACTAACTATTTTGTTCCAGTGTCGTTATTGCATTATTGCAAACGTTTGCATTAATTTCTACATAATTAATGCATTAATTGATTGCATTACTGCATTAATTAATTGAAGAGGGTAATAGGAGAACATAAGGGTCAGTTTTAGCGGTAAACTTATCAGACGCTGACTCTTATTCTATTGTTAGAGTGTTCTAGATCCTCGCCCTTGTCATAGTTCCAGGGACAGTAGCCCCACCATTGTTGTAGTCTTAGGGACAGTATCCCCACCGTTGTTGTAGTCTTAGTGACAGTAGCCCCACCGTTGTTGTAGTCTTAGTGAGTGACAGCCCCCACCGTGTTGTTGTAGTCTTAGTGACAGTAGCCCCACCGTTGTCGTAGTCTTAGTGACAGTAGCCCCACCGTTGTCGTAGTCTTAGGGACAGTAGCCCCACCGTTGTTGTAGTCTTGGGACAGTAGCCCCACCGTTGTTGTAGTCTTAGTGACAGTAGCCCCCACCGTTGTTGTAGTCTTAGTGACAGTAGCCCCACCGTTGTCGTAGTCTTAGGGACAGTAGCCCCACCGTTGTTGTAGTCTTAGGGACAGTAGCCCCACCGTTGCTGTAGTCTTAGTGACAGTAGCCCCACCGTTGTTGTAGTCTTAGGGACAGTAGCCCCACCGTTGTTGTAGTCTTAGGGACAGTAGCCCCACCGTTGTTGTAGTCTTAGGGACAGTAGCCCCACCGTTGTTGTAGTCTTAGGGACAGTAGCCCCACCGTTGTTGTAGTCTTAGGGACAGTAGCCCCACCGTTGTTGTAGTCTTAGGGACAGTAGCCCCACCGTTGCTGTAGTCTCAGGGCTACTGAAAGTCGATCTTATAATAGTTGAGGATTACTTCAGGCAATATGGAGGTGCGACTTGTTATGAAGAACCAGCCGTTCTTCGCCAGTGTTGATCTTTAATCAAGCAACGAGGGAGCCTGCAGATGGTCTCTATGTCTGAGGATCTAACCGGACTTACGATGATTGGATATCTTATCTGTGGTATTTCGTTCATCCCTGATATCACAATCTGCAATACCGATTGCCGGGGCAACTTATTGGGTCTACGACGTTAATCAGATTATTTAACAATCAATCAACAATTTTGGTGCTCGTTATGTTGTGTAAGATTTTCTTAACGCATTAGTTAATTTTTTGGAGATATTCATAGGTTAATTTGCATATGGAGGCTAGATGCTTAGGGATAGCTTTACTAAAGTTTCCAAGGAGGAATGGTCTGAGGTCCGGGACGGACAAAGGCCGGGGTTGGTCCTATTCGTAGGGCATAATAGTGACCTTTTGATACATATATATATATAAATATAAATCGAAATACCTGTTCGAGTTTGGAGGTCAAACGAGTATAATTAGGGAAGACGAGAGGGTAAAAAAAGGGAGAGGGAGGGGGAGAAAGTGGAGTGGAAAGAGAGAAAGCGGAGAGGGAAAATGGAGGAATGGGGCAGCCGGTCCTTGCGAATTTTTACGTCAAACCCTCACCGTACAAAATATGATGTACTCTAAATCATTGCAGCTCTCAATCAACCACGTTCTCTATATGTGGGTCACTCAGGTTTGGTTAAGTTCGGGTGTTTTAGCACGCCATTTTTCCCCGTTGTGGCAAGTCGAGAGGACGGGGTGAATGGGTGGATGGGGAAGAGGCAAACTACCCCGGGCACCGCGGGTATCCCCTCTAATATATATTTATATAGAAGCAATGACATTTTAACACAAGTGGGTGACGTTGGAGAGTCATTCAGACAACATTTGCCTGCGAGTAAAACATGAGACGGAATCAAGATGCTGCTCAAGTGAGGACGGGATGAAGATGCTGCTCAAGTGAGGACGGATGAAGATGCTGCTCAAGTGAGGACGGGATGAAGATGCTGCTCAAGTGAGGACGGATGAAGATGCTGCTCAAGTGAGGACGGGATGAAGATGCTGCTCAAGTGAGGACGGATGAAGATGCTGCTCAAGTGAGGACGGGATGAAGATGCTGCTCAAGTGAGGACGGGATGAAGAGGCTGCTCAAGTGAGGACGGGATGAAGATGCTGCTCAAGTGAGGACGGGATGAAGATGCTGCTCAAGTGAGGACGGGATGAAGATGCTGCTCAAGTGAGGACGGATGAAGATGCTGCTCAAGTGAGGACGGGATGAAGATGCTGTTCAAGTGAGGACGGGATGAAGATGCTGCTCAAGTGAGGACGGGATGAAGATGCTGCTCAAGTGAGGACGGGATGAAGATGCTGCTCAAGTGAGGACGAGATGAAGATGCTGCTCAAGTGAGGACGGGATGAAGATGCTGCTCAAGTGAGGACGGATGAAGATGCTGCTCAAGTGAGGACGGATAAAGATGCTGCTCAAGTGAGGACGGGATGAAGATTCTGCTCAAGTGAGGACGGGATGAAGATGCTGCTCAAGTGAGGACGGGATGAAGATGCTGCTCAAGTGAGGACGGGATCAAGATGCTGCTCAAGTGAGGACGGATGAAGATGCTGCTCAAGTGAGGACGGGATCAAGATGCTGCTCAAGTGAGGACGGGATGAAGATGCTGCTCAAGTGAGGACGGGATCAAGATGCTGCTCAAGTGAGGACGGATGAAGATGCTGCTCAAGCGAAGACGGGATCAAGATGCTGCAAGTGCATATATTGCACCAAATATTCTGGGAAAAACTGTGTGCTCCTACACGTTATCTCTAATTGCTAGGGAAAAGCTTGAAAACAGATCTGGACTAAGTTTAACAACAGACATAGGCAAAGTCTGACAACATCTAGAGAAAAACGGATGGAATCAAGTTTAAGATCAAGGATAAAGCTTAACAGGTAAGGACTCTGCTTGACAACAAGAAAGTGCAAAGCTTAACAACGATTAAGATACTTGTTCGACAACACGTACAGGTAAAGCTTGAATCCAGCTAAGAACAAATTTTGAAAACAGATAACAAGAAACACAGAATTGCAACTTCCGATTGCAATTATTTTTACCATGTCGTAGCTCAGTCGATTAAGGCAGCGTCTGGGATCCTCTCGAACGTAGGTTCGAACCCTCGTCACGGCCCTTGTGTATTCTTGTTCAGATAACAAGAAAGCTTGGCAACAGGCAGAGAGAAGCTTAAGCTGGCCTACAGACGAACACAAACACCGACGCCCATTACTATAGTTTCTTTAGTCATCATTATATCTAAAGACCAATTAGAAAACCAACTCAGCAGGATGTTAATTACCTCGGGCAAACGGTGTTGACAGAACCTATTTTATGTAATCGTGACTTCCAAGAGATAAGCATTTCTGGTTGGCCGGGTTAATTAACTCGTTTTGGTGGTCCTAATTAGACACGAGTCTCAACCATTTGTGCGTAATTCGCTCTAATTTGCATATACTCATTTGGTATACAGAGCTTTCGAACAATGCTCTTCCTTGGAGAGGGTTATCGTTGGAGCTGCTGTACAAGGAAAAGCAGAGGTCCCATCTGAAGTTTTCCTCTTTAAAATGATCTTAGTGGTTTTGAGTGGAAATAAAGTCTTAGTGGTCTTAGTAGAAATAAAGTGGTCTTTATTTTTATTTTTTTAGTGATCTTAGGGTTCAACAGTTGTTGCTACTTTATGTATTTAGAAATAAAATTGTATAACTATTGATTAAACTCGAAGATATTGTTGTGTATGTATGCACAATGCAAACATCTCGGCTCTGGTTGGTTCCTTGTTCGATTCTAGGGTAGGGAGGGACGACAACCCTTCCTCCAAATAAAGACCCAAAGTTCATTCCATCCACCCGCCAAACCCCCTGTTTATGTATGAAAACGTTTACACACGACTCACAACTGATAACGTTGGAACACTTCCGGAACAAGTACTTCACTGACGAATTTTCTTTGAACCACAACGCTATAAATGCTTCACTCACGTACTACAAATACAAATAATCGCCAACAGAACCTAAACACCTAACCAATATCTAAATATGCACAATATACTAATAAATAATAATATTAATTTATATATGAGAAAATTCCTTGCAAAATTTTGATTGAACAGCGTGTTAAAATTGATGACTGCGTCTTTGGGGTCGACTGCTGGATGGAATGGACTTGGTCTGAGGACGGGTTGCCCAGTTATCATTCTGTAACCGTGCAGAGAGCTGTATGGTGAATTGGTTCCTTGTTTACGCACACGTAACAAAAGGGAAAGGGGGGAGCATGTGTAAATATGTATAAAGTGAACATTATAAACAAAGGTGTTGTCTAGTGTCACGAATTTTGCCCAGTTTTTGTGACTGCAACAAAAATCAAGGTTCAGATTGAACATACATAAAATCAGCTAATATTAGACAAGTGTAACTGAACATTATACAAATATAAGTGAACATTATGCAAATATAAGTGAACATTATACAAATATAAGTGAACATTATACAAATATAAGTGAACATTATACAAATAGTGAACATTATTCAAATATAAGTGAACATTATGCAAATATAAGTGAACATTATACAAATATAAGTGAATATTATGCAAATACAAGTGAACATTATACAAATATAAGTGAACATTGTACAAATATAAGTGAACATTACACACCTAACGCACTCAAGCGCCCATGGCGACCAAGACTCCTAACATTATCTGTGGTCAGTATTCGTTCTCAACAACTTTGTGGCCAACATCAGCGACTTCGTGGCCTGACATCAACAACTTTGTGGCCAACATCAACGACTTCGTGGCCTAACATCAACGACTTCGTGGCCTAACATCAACGACTTCGTGGCCTGACATCAACAACTTTGTGGCCAACATCAACTTTATCTTACTATTTCACGTTGATTGTATGTTATAAATCGATTGTATGTTAAGTTGATTGTATGTGTATTGATTGTATGTTCTCCATACAGGTGCTGTGTGAAAAGATAAGTGGGAGTGATAAGTTCAATAAGTATCTCTGGTGATTATTGAACATTTTATGTCGTGTTGAATGTCATTAGCAAATATATTTGTTTTTAGACATGCAAGAAGTGACACTGAGAGCTTCGTGTTGTCAAGGAAGGTAATAATGCCTTGGGAATACAGTGTTGTTAAGTTAAGCAGGTGGTGCTTGGAACAGAGTAGTTCAGTGCGATTCGGGGAGGTGACAAAACTGTTGGTCCTGGTAATAGAGTGGTTCAGTGTGTAGTAAGTCAATTGTATACTTATGTGGTGACGCTATAATGTACATTATGGTGACGCAGCAATGTACGTTTGTGATGACGCAATAACGTGCATGTTTAGTGACGCAATTATCCACTGAATAAGAGACACAGTAATCTCCATATTTGGTGACGCAATAATGTACGTTTATTACGACGCAAAGCTATGAATATTTCGTGGAACATTAGCCAACATATGTGGTGACAAATCACATGCATGTTTCACATAATTATACAGGAAATAACACCATATTACACACAGAAATCACAATAGCGTGATGCATCAAATGAATTAAATCTCAAGGGCGCGTAATGAAGTAAGGGCGAAGAGGTAGAACAGCTTATTGACAGAGCCAGGGTGCATGGGGGGAATTGTGTACAAACCCTGGTTTGTGTCTCGGAGAGGCTGCACGATCCGTGTGAGGGTAGATGAACTCCTGGTTGCAATTTTTTTACCGTGTCGTGGCACAATCGATTAAGGCGCGTCTGGGATCCTCTCGGACGTAGGTTCGACCCTCATCACGGCCCTTGTGGATTTGTTNAAAAAAAAATACGGCTGTCAAAAGTATTGAAATGTGTGGCGAGGCGTTAAGCAACTGCAAGCAATGAAAGAATTCAATTTTTTAGCGTATTGCTTGTGCGTGACATGGCGGCTGAAATATTGCTTCCGCATGTACGAGCTGAGTTCAGACGCTCCTAGAACTACTGTTTCAGAATCTTCACTAAGAGGCAGGAATGTAGAAAGCTTTCAGAAAAGTTCTGCTGGCTACATATTTTTCCTGACTTGACGCTAGGTTATGGGGACGGTGACTAACGATTTAGACATTCGGGAATTGACAGCCGACCTTGCACGGAGGGTGACCTTCATTCTACCGAAGGTCATACGACGTGAAGTGTGGTGGTTGAAAATAGCCAGGTATGTAAACCTGACCTCACATTCTAAACTCGAGTCATTTGCCTCCTGCTCTAAGGTTGCTTCTCTATCTACTTCTTTTGTTTTTGTTCTTAAGATCTTGGAAGTTGTGTGTCCCGTTTAAGTAAGGCCCCCACGATACCCTCACTGCTACAAGTACTAGACTCTTTGTGGTAGAATGGATCACAACTCTTTTTTCCTCGACACCTCCAACCTCAGTCTTTCAAGAACGTTTTGTTGGTCTTTGATCTATTCTTCAGTATTATTTCAAAGATTATGCTCTTTTAGTGTTGTTTTTCTTAACCTATTTTGAAAAAAATCAGTCTAAACATAAACAAACTGACAACAAAAATATAAATGCTTTGGATATCAGTAATTCTTCGTGTCGTTTCAAGAACAATGAAATGTAAACATTTAATAATCAATTAAATCTGGGGATTACGATGTACAGGAAATAGGTCTCAATGGCTTGAACACGTAACCCAATCCAAACATTCAGTGAGAGTCATGATGTTGTGGTCCGTCCTGGATCATTATGAAGCCCACGACTTGATAAGCATCCAAGACAGATTTGATAAGTGGTCCGTGTCCACGACGGATCCAAAAATGTGCACTCTAATTTCACTTCATAAGTTATGTGGCTTGGGTTATTATAGATTATAATGATAAAACGACGGCTTCAAATCCAACCACTTTGGTTAGTTGATAAGTGACAAGTATAATTCCTGCAGGTCGACCTATAATCCATGTTAGTCCAAGTTGCTGGGCACCGTTCCTTCACCCGGTCCTCATATTCCAGCTCCTTGTCCTCATATACCAGCCTCTTGTCCTCATATTCCAGCTCATCATCCTCATATTCCAGCCCCTTGTCCTCATATTCCAGCCCCTTGTCCTCATATTCCAGCCCCTTGTCCTCATATCCCTTCCAAATGCTATATAATCATGGTGGCTTAGCAGTTTCTCCTTTAAGGCTTCCACTTGGTTTCCATGTCAATTTTTCATAGCATTTCAGAACTCATCAATATGAAGTTGATATCTATATGTTCTTTAGCCAAAGGAAATGACAAATTAAAAATATTTCTCCCACGCAGCCTAAGACGCGAAACTAAGTTTGTGGAGAAAGTTTTTCAGTTAGACGGCCTCGTAACGAGCCAACTATTCCATCACCATTACGAGGACTCATTAGCCAGGGATCAGACGGCGGCCGCTCCGGACTGAATGAAGAGAAATCTTTGTAGTTTCTCAAACTATATCATCAATCAACTTGTCTACATTTGATTAAGTCGAAATTTCCTTCCAGACATAAGTATGAAGTTGAACATAATATTATATTTAGGCAATTTTGAGCAAATATTTTCAATTGCTGTCTATGATCAACTTAATCCGTGTAATAAGTACAAATTTGTACTTATTACACAGGTACGAAGTTATAAATTACCAAATACACAAAAGATCGGCCTGAAGGGCCGACAACAAAAACAATAAGCACAGCAGTACAATGACAAAATACCCAAACCCGCACCCAACAACCCAACCCGTGAAACGACAAAAAACAAGCCAACTGGCCCCAGAAACCACACGGAGAGATACAAATACATAACTACAACAAATTAAATTAAATACTCCCACGCACGCACGCACGCACGCACGCAACCACACCCCACGCACACAAACGGACACAACACATCGCACACACACAAAAAAAATCACCTAAAAGGAGGAAACTCGTCAGTGGGAGACAAATATTTCTCAGAAAAATCATGCAGAAGATATTTCTGCTTATAAGCTTCCCACACTAAGTACTCCCTGTCGGTAGGACAACGATTCCCCTGCTTCATGGGGGGTGTGCATAAACTCGGGAACCACCAGATCAGGCGGAAATGGCAGCACCCGGAGCTGGGCGGCAGAAGTCGCATAATGAGATAAGGCAGAGTGAAGGGAGGCAGAAGATACGGAAGAAGCGGACGCAGGCCTCCGAGACGGCCCCGCCGCCGGACGCACAGGAGAAGAAGACGAAGGCCTCCGAGACGGCAACCCCACACCCGACACCGCAGGAGACGCAGTAGAGACGATCGGAGACGGGAGAAGCGGCAAAACCGCCGCCGATGAAGCAGGGAACGAAACTGGGGGCACGGAACCCCCAGAGCGAGCAGTCTTCTTTAACACCATCACCAGGTCACTACGCTCACCAGCAGGAGGAACGCAGAACCGGAACCATCCGACGCAGGTGACGCACCTGAAGCAAGTTCCACAGGCACCTCACTAGAAGAAACATCGACACTGGCAGCCGCAGGCACATGGACCTCCGCCACCACCGAGGAATGCGACGCAACCGGAACCTCACCACCTTCATTGGAAGACCCACCATCGTCGAATTCTCCCGCATCAGCCCAATCAGAAGATCTCCGGGAACGCTTGGGCACCGGTCGCACATCATCAGAGCCGGATGTCGACCCAGAGACCCGGTCAACACAAGCCGGGCGAGACCGACGCTCTCCGCAGGACGGCAGCATCCTCAACCACACAGGGAACCTGGTCGACCACAGTAGGAGGCACCACAGCCACCCCAACACCCAGCACAGCCTGGGCGCACAGCGAGGGTGCAGTGACAGGCACCACAGACGAAGAACAGGAAGACGGGGGAGCCGTGCAGACTGGAGTCGGAAGAACCACGGGAGTATCCAGGACAGCAACCGGGGCAGGACGAACACCCGATGGCGACACAACCTCCTGAGGAGAGGTAACCGCAACAGGCGAAACAGCCTCCGGAGGAGGGGCGACATCAGCAGGAGGCGCATCAGTCGACACACGGGGCACGGCAGCAGCCAAAGAGTCGTCCACATCCACAGCCACCGAATCCTCCTCCACAGGGAGCGGCGGGAAATCCTCCTCACGGAAGAGGTTGACGGGCGCGACGGCATGTTCAAAGCACCCAGCAGCCTGATGGCCCAAGAGGCCACAACGGTAACACGCACGGGGTTGACGAGTATAAAACACCTGAACAGAACAGCCCAGAAGCTTCACTTGAGATGGAATGTCCGCCCGCAACCTCATTCCTAGGGTGCGAATATTTGACCGCACACCCTTTAGCGGACCCGAGGAGAGTAGGTGCAACCGCACACTGACGACCGCCCCAAACTGGCCGAAATAACGCCTCAGGAGCCCCTCCGGAAATTCCAAGGGCGCCCCATGCACGCTTACATACGTGACGGCACCACTGCGATCGGAGACAGTCACAGTGCCTGCACCTTCGGGCAGGGGCAAGGTCCGCCCGCTCGTAATGACGTAAAAACGCCCTATACACCTCCGTCGTTAGTTTAACAATCACCCTACGGGCAGTCACCAGCTCAACGCCATAAATATCCCCCACAGGGACCCGCAGCATGTCACACAGCACCAATCCCACCTCAGGATATCCCGCTCGAGCAGAAAACTCGAGGCCTATAGACTGGGCACGCACAACTAGGGAAGGGGGGGCCTCCATGGACCCGACACGCCAAACTGCACCCGTCCCCTCGCAACTCCAGGCAGCAACTGGCAGGTCAGGCGAGCACGTCTGAACCCGCTGGTGGCCAACGAGACAAATCTTAATAATTATTAATAATAAATAATTATTAATAAGTTTCCTCGTAACGAATCCCTTATCACGTTCTTTCCAGCCCCTAACCCAGCATTTTAGAGGTTTTACATAGGTCTAGCAAGCTTAGGTTAATCTAGCTAGAAAACATACGAAAAGCTTGCAAACATGTAAACAAATCTTATTTTATTAAATTTTATAAATTTATATCCATATCCAAAATGTACTTAAGTTATAGAAATACCTTATATTGTACATCTTAATATTCGTAAGGACTGGTAGTGTAACTACTGCTACATTGTAATTACATTGACATTGTCAGCTCCCTAAAATGTGTATAGGGTAATTGTATATGGGATTGTCAATTGCCTCCGCTTGTTTTCACGATTTGACAAACAGTAGATTTGTAGTGGTTGAGCGGCTTCTAAATCAAAATAAAAGTGATCCTTTTGTTTAAGCAGAATCATACGAAACTGGACAACTCATCTAACCTATAAAATCAGATAAACATTAGTCTGAGAATCTTCTGCCAAACAGTCACAGACAAGCACTACTTCACTATCTCCTGGAATGTGAAGCAACCAAAGATCTTAGAAGAGCTTTAAGAGTCCCTGAATCTTGCAGTAACTACCGTGAAGCCATCAACACTGCCACTCTTCTGGATATGAAAAGTGTCCAGCAGCTGGACATCCTCATTAATACTGTCAAGCAGCTTTCTTCCCCGCGATAGCATCCACATAGTAAGGACTGTCGATTTAAATGCGAGCACAGCACAGTATATCCTTTCACGACCAATGCTCACATTCACTCCCCAAAAATTTACTATTTACGGGCTATTCATGCCAGTGCCACCTCTTGAGTGGCTTAATGTTAATCAATCAATCAATCAATCAGTCTGACAATGCTTCAGTATTGTGATGGTTTCAATTAAACTAAAGCACCTGAGTTTTTATGCTCAGGTCCACAGCATCAAATGCGTCACACTAGATTAAACAGTTAATTGATTGCAATTGGTTTTGGTTGATGTTGCTGTCTGATGATTTGCTACATTTGAAAGTTAATATAATGAATATAAAGGTTATTGTTGTTATAAACACCATCATAACACTTCGGAACTCCTAAACTGTTTAATAAATACAAATTCAGCCGTCATGGCTTACGAAAGATGTAGAGATTTCGTAAGTGGACACGTAAATTGTTGATGAATCCTGGCCTGGGTCAGTGCATACAGCAGAGAACTTTAAAAGACTGAAACACCCTATGACACTAATTGTTTGATCCTTCTGAAAAACACTTACAGTACAAACTAACATAACCTTTGTCAATGTAAAGGTTAATGAAAGTGCCTTAAAATAAGGAGTTTGTGGAGATTCCACTGGCATTTAAGCAGTGGATTTTTGTTAGCAATATTTGTTCTATTGGAAACATGTTTATTGTGAATCTACCCAAAAGCTCTCTAACCTTGTGTGGCGTTATATTGGGTCTAATCAGTTAGACCCTCAATACCAAGTCTGCCATCATAGATACGGTGTCGGGATTGTTCAGTTTTCTAATGTTTCCTTCACTGGTCAATCATAACCATTGAGTTTCTTTTAGAAATAAATTTGACTGAAAATCGCTGGGTTAAACTTATTAATTTCAATTTTAATCCTAATTCTGGTACATGTGTCATTGTCAGCACAGTAGGCCCACAAATGGTTGCCGGGCATGCTGTGAGATTTTTGGGCAGGATTTCAATAACCTGATACCACTGTTCACCTAGTTGTACATGCAGCAGTTTCCACCTGTAAACGGCTGCAAACAAAACAGCACACTCGTATCATAACGCGCTTGTCCCGTTTTAGAGAAAGTTTATTTAAGCATAGTTTGGGGCGAATGACTCGAGCTCCCATTTAAAGTTAATTAAACGATTGGAATCTTAATGAACAGCGCTTACTGATGGCGCTACCGGAACAAAAACAAAAGGAACCCCTTTTATATGCTTTTGGCGTTTCAGTTTTGGTTCAGATTAGGAAAAGCACAAGTGGAGTTTATTGATTTAACCTTTATACACCAACAAAAAATTGTACTTTTTATTTTTCGAGGATTTGGGATAATAACCATCTCCCCAGATCCCACTTAATGCCCCCTCCACTTAATGCCTCTTCCACTTTCTACCCTTACCCTTTCTCTTTATTTACCAAATCCCCCACCCACCCCGCCACCCATCCTCAATTTATCCCCCATTTAATGCCTCTTCCACATTCTCCCCATATAAAGAGGTCGGGACTTAGTGCATTAGACGATCAACAGACTGAACTGAAGTTCAGTCCTGCAAAAGGGAGGTAAAAATGAACTGCTTCAGTAATATAATTTTCACTAAGTAGAATAGTTGAGACGAAGAGCTGGCTTCAGCCAGCTCTTCGTCTCAACTATTCTACTCAAATTGAAATGTAAATATGTTACGATAAAAGTGGGGGAATTGAGTCATTGTGTTGTACTAAGAAGANCGAGAGGAACACACTCAACCCATCACAGCAGAGTCCGGTCAAGCGAGGAGCAACGAGTCCATTCACAATCCATATATATTTATCTTAAAAAAAACGGATATAACAAGTGAACTAGGCCTATTTCCGACCATTTCTGACAAGACAATAGCTACACCCAATAAATAAAGTGAACCGAAAGGATATATTTTTCCATAATACAAAAGTTCCAAACAAA
>WNGS01166226.1:14878483-14935362 GCA_020271785.1 Procambarus virginalis | reverse complement strand
CGTATTTGATGCTAATAGTTTGATGCAATGATTGTTTATGTGATCAGAGTCAGTGTGAACGGACGAAACTCTGGATTATACTATAATTTGTCGATAAGTGTGCTTAAAAGTATCCTCTCCATATATACTTTTGTAAATAGAACGTTGATATAGGTAATATCACTCGGGGGCAATAGACGTACATAATTAATCAAGAGCTTTTAAGGATAATAATGAACTAAGGAAACCATGTTTAACCAACCTATCCTCCTAATAGAACGTTGAATTTTGACGTATACTTTACCTAACACATTAATTGTCGCACTAGAATATGGAAGCGGAAGCTCTATTTTTGGTTAGTGTTTAACAGCTACCAGCAATGATTCACAAGAAATTATTATTTTTATTTCCCCTTTATTCCATATAACATGACAAAGCAGAACATTATTATTATTATTATCATTATTATAATTATTATTGAGAAAATCGCTGGAGCAGAGTGGGAATTGAACCATCGTCCTACTGAATGCCAAACGCACGTCATACCCCTGATCCAGGACATGATTTTCACATTGACAGATCACGCTATTGTGATTTTAATGTATATTATTATTAATTATTATGATTATAATTATTATTATTATTAATTAAAAGTTCGGTGTCAGCGTGGAGACTCAGGGCCACCTGGCTGTCACCAGCTGCAGGTTGCCCACATTAATTGCTGCCTCTAATTACATATCAACATTAATTATAATTTATATAATTAATGAGACCTAAAGGAAGCCTTGGTTAAAGTTTCTTTGGAAGATGCGGTCCCAGGGGCCTTGTATCTTGAATTGTTTTATCGCCACCAATAGCAAGTTATCAAGGTTATCTTGAGGTTATCTTGAGATGATTTCGGGGCTTAGCGTCCCCGCAGCCCGGTCCTCGATCAAGCTGCTAATGAATTGAACTAAAGATGGCCACGCAATGTTGGCGTTTCTTCCATGTTTGTATATGTTGTGGAGGGCAGCAAAGGAAAGGCCACAGGGTTGGGAAGGGTAAGGTAAGAGGGGAAAGGCTATTAGTTTACCTCTAACATCATTTAAAGTATTTGTTCATGGCGTTGTGTGTATAGTGTTTCTTCCTGGGTTATATACAGATTTTCAATCAATTTTTTTCTTAATGCTTTCATACTTATCGGTAGGGATTATCGGTGTTTCTATATATATCATATATATCTTAATAGCTATACATATATATCTTAATAGCTATAAATAGTTACATATATATCTTAATAGCTATAAATTCAAATTAAATTTAACTGAAAAATGCATCACTTTGTTATATTTCGAAGCTAAATTCCTTTAACAAGAACAAGTGGTTTATAGTCGTCTGTTAATTAGCTGTCATTAACGGGAACAACTGTTTAACAGGTGTGTGCTTTTGTCACGCTCACTCAACACCTGTGACACAGACATAAACTTACATATTGCCAAAAAACAAAGTTTTCTGCGTCATTAGCAAAATAACGCCTACTAATATTTATTTCTCAAAGTCTAAATGACTTGTTAGTAGAGCCATCTCCATCACGATACCTCATTGGCCGGCAGTGGTGGTTTGATGACTTCGATCACCATCTACCACCCACTAACCTAGCCTCCACCACCACATGCCTCGTTATCACCCACTAACATAGCCACCACCATCATCTACCACCCACTAACCTAGCCTCCACCACCACAGGCCTCGTTATCACCCACTAACATAGCCACCACCATCATCTACCACCCACTAACATAGCCACCACCATCATCTACCACCCACTAACATAGCCACCACCATCATCTACCACCCACTAACATTGCCTCCACCACCTACCACCGTGCTATGCCACCCACTCAGAGATAATCATAATTATCGCAGGAACTGTCAATTCCATTCATCATGGCCTGCAGGTCAGTAATGACAACGCTAGCTGGCAACTTTATTTGTTCGCTTATTTTTGCATATCTCCCCCCCCCCCACGCTCTGCAGTAATGGATCCCCTTTACTCACTCCTCTCCCCTGACACAGTTTCTCCCATGTTAATGTATTCCTCTCAGTCCTCCACTCCTTACATCAGTCTCCCACCAACACAATCAGTCCCCCTCTTGTTTGATAGTCTTCCACCTACACATATAGTTCTACCCAAGGGAAATCTCCCTCCCACATAGTCCATTACTCGATAGTCTCAACTAAAAAGGGGTCCCTCCCACGCAAGTGAGAGAGGGATGAACGACAGTCTCTCACCCTCCAAGTCATTACCTCCTGTGCAAGACTCATCACCACCCGTAGTGAAGATAACACAAGGGCCTGTAGCTTTAGGTAACGTCGCTGGTGTCAAATAATGCCTCTGAAATTTGGATATTTTTGACCTTAGGAATGTTAAAGAGGAAATCAATTTGAGCTTATGTTGAAAAGGTATACAACAGGAGTATAGATTGAAGGTATACAACAGGAGTATAGATTGAAGGTATACAACAGGAGTATAGATTGAAGGTATACAACAGGAGTATAGATTGAAGGTATACAACAGGAGTATAGATTGAAGGTATACAACAGGAGTATAGATTGAAGGTATACAACAGGAGTATAGATTGAAGGTATACAACAGGAGTATAGATTGAAGGTATACAACAGGAGTATAGATTGAAGGTATACAACAGGAGTATAGATTGAAGGTATACAACAGGAGTATAGATTGAAGGTATACAACAGGAGTATAGATTGAAGGTATACAACAGTGAGAGCATACAAGTGGAGCATTGACAGGTGTATAAGAACGAAGGGGGAGGGTGTTGATGCAGCCAACCCACCTCGACACAATGTGTCCCTCTGTGTACTTTAGATTGTAAAGCTGAAATTTATACCCCAATCCTTCAAGCACACTACACTAGACAAAACATCACTCTTCATACACGGCACATACCACCCTTCATACACTCTACACTCATCACTCCATGCACCGTACGTACACCTCCACACGCACACACCCCTCGAGTGCAAATTGGACAATGAAAATTGATTCTCCACAAAATACGTCATCTAGGATTTGTTTGTACATTTATGTTATGCCTTACTTCAAGGGGTAAGGTTACGTAATTAAGATTTGGCATATAGGGAATTTAAGTTTTTGCCAGTAATCCCATGTCCTCACAAAGCGGAATCAAGCTGTAGCCGAATTTATTAGCCCTTGCTATGACAATACAAGCAAGTTAATGTCTGATTTTGCAGTCTTTTTCGTGATACTATGGCTAAGTTCAAGCTTAGTTAATCAGCCTTTCCCAAGATGATAATCCAAGGCTGTTAAGCTACTGCGGAAAGTCAGTACATGCAACATTTGCTTCGAAAGGACAAATTAGAACAGCTGAATAAAATTTTTAATTGCATATTTTAACAGTGTGTGAGTTGGAATTTCAGTTTAATAAGAAAATTTATTTACATGTGTTTATGGAAGTATTAATTCATTTTAGCATTGATGGGCAATAAACTATCACTCAACCAGCGTTAATTTAGGGTTCATATGTGAATTAAAAATGAGATGAAAATGCTAATAAATAAGAGCAGCCCTTATATGCCAAAACGTAATCATGGTAATTAGGTTAGGAACCAAGAAACAGGCAAGGTGGTCAGATATCATAAGGTGATATTTGCTTAGACAGCAATCAGAAAACAGGAAATGGCATTAGGTTAGATTACATCCAAAAATAAAGCAAGGTGATTAGTTTTGGTGAGTTAGATAACCACAAAGCAGGCAAAGGGGTTACGTTACATTAGATTATAGCCACAAGGCACGTCAAGACCACACAAGTGCACAGCCACAAGGCACGTCAAGACATTTGTGCATGTTCAACACCATCCATTGCCTCATTACACCTCGTAGTAAATAAGTAACCAGAAGTTAATCAGTTGTTGTCGGTTGCATCTTCGGGATGATCATTGTTGTTGTGGGAGAACCAGATAAGTCTAACAGTTTTCTGTCCCAGACATAGGAAATTAAACACTGATGTTACAATACTGCTGAGGGCCTACTCTGGGAGTATATAATAAACCTATGCAACATATTTTCTCCTTTTTATGGTGTAATATATATAATGGGGTCCTGTCCGGGAGGCTCCCTTCAATCAATCTATAGTAAAAATAATTTAAATCAACATAAGTGAAAGAAAGTTAATATCATATTTGTCCCATAATTTTTAAATCTTCAATTGCATTTGATAACATAAAATAAAACAATAATAAAAATTTCAACCTGACACTACACTACGTTTTTTTATTTTGCTTATTTTTTAGTAAATCAACCCAAAGCCTCTAAAGCATCGCTCATTCCAATGTCTTATCACTCTTCCTGATCTCTTTCTCTCTATCTATGTTTATCTTTTCAATTGTTCTCTCTCTTTCTCTTTCTTCAGCTTCTCTTTCTCTCCACCTGCTCTCTTCCTCCATGTCCTTGTACCGCTCAACTTGGCTACTGTACCTTTCATTTTTCTATGTCTCTATCTCTCGACGTCGTCTCTCTCTTTCCTCTTCTTGATTTTACTTATTTATCAGTTTTTTCTCTCTTCCCTCTCTCTCTTTTTCTCGTTTTAACTAAGACTGGAGCTCAATTATTTTAGAATTTCTGATTTTAATTCACACAGGCTAAGAGATGTTGTCCAACATAAGCTTATATGAAGCCCGACAACAGAAACTGATCTCTGTAAGGTTTTTATTATACTGTATTTGCTTTATTAGGTACACTTTATTTAATAATTGGCATTAATTACCGTAGTCAGAAACAGAGCAACCACACTTGAAAAATTAAACAAATGCTAAAGCACTTTCGTCCTACTCAATAGCAGGTTGACTACAAGGAAGGCAGAAAAACACTTTCATAGGTCCTTTTAATGTCATTTTGAACTCTGTGATCTGACCAGGATTCGAACCTGCGTTACCAGGGCTCTAATCCACTGGCATTCACATTATTGATTCCACTCCACCAGAGATTGCCCAATTGCTGATGGAGTGGTACCAGTACTGTGTACACTAATAGTGTGAACCCTGGTAACAGGTTCGAATTCTGGTAAGGTCATAGAGCTCGTAGTGATTTATTGGCTTGTGGGATATATATATATATATATATATATATATATATATATATATATATATATATATAGTATATATATATATATATATATATATATATATATATATATATATATATATATATATATATATATATATACATATGTTGCACCTAGTAGCCAGAACATCGTACTCGGCCTACTATGCAAAGCCCGATTTGCCTAATACGCCAAGTTTTCCTGAATTTATATATTTTTCAATATTTTTTCTTATGAAATGATAAAACTATCCATTTCATTATGTATGAGTTAATTTTTTAAAATTTGAGCTAAAACTAACGTAAATATATGACCGAACCTAACCAACCCTACCTAACCTAACCTAACCTATCTTAACCTAACCTAAACTAACACAACTAAGTCATAATTTATGGTCTTTATATAATATAATAATAAATTAAAATAATCTAATTGGAAACAATTTATTGAAAATAAAGAAAATCACTCGGTCTATTAGGCAAGTCGGGCCTTGCATAGTAAGCCAAGAAGTGCGTTTTTCTTACTAGGTACGACATATATATATATATATATATATATATATATATATATATATATATATATATATATATATATATATATAAATATATATATATATATATATATATATATATATATATATATATATATATATATATATATATATATATTTTATGACCGAAAGGGTAGGATTAGTAAGAATATCACCGAAAGGGTAAGATTAATGATTCAAACACAAATCTTTTCAATATTTCTTAAGGAATATTAAAAAGAAATTTGAAACAGAAGAGATATTGAAACAAATGCTAGAGCATTTGTTTCTATATTGTTGCAATATTGCTAAAGCAATATTGAAGAAATACAGGTGAGGAACCATGAAGACAGAAACCTTATACATAAAAATAAGCTGTAATTTTGCCTTCCATTGTCAGATTCTTCCATCTTGTCACACTAAATTCAGTTGAATTTTGTGAAAAATACTTCACAATTAAAACAAATTTTAAAGTATTGCTAAGGATATCAATAATATATCATTAGGATAGGGCCAGGGATTACTTCACTGGCGACCCTGTACTAACACTACTCCACTATCGATTGCATAGAAGTGGCTGTTAGTCTTGCAACTTGTGTGTTTCCTCACTAGTCTCATGATCCACTACCACCTGGCAACATAAATGCATGAATTTCTCCAGTGAAATTTTGTTTCGTTTAAATTAAGCTGTTATTAAATTCCAGGCTGGGAATATGACCTTTCCTGCACAGGGGGTGGGAATGCTACTGTTCTAGCGGTCGGCGGTTTGAGGCTCCTATTGCCCGGGTGAATGATATATATATATATATATATATATATATATATATATATATATATATATATATATATATATATATATATATATATATATATATATATATATATATATATATATATATATATATATATATATATATATATATATATATATATATATATATATATCATTCACCAGGAAGCCTGCAGCATTATTAGTTTTGGCAGTATCATTGTAAGAACCTGATATATGAATTTGCAAGATCACAACATTTTATAGGTTGAAAACTACAGAGAATTCATCAAATTATGACAGTGAGGTACTTGTTTGTGTCTCACTCTATCTCTCTCTCTCTCTCACTCTCTCTCTCGCAGCCGCTGTTGCCCCAACTCCGGCCGAGTGCTGCAGAAACTCATCTCATGAGAGTAAACTTGTGACTAAAACTTGTTAAGCATTAAGGCGGCGCCCCAGAAGGCAACTTTAGTGTGGCAGGGAGTCTTTCCTCACAAGACCAGCACTAAGTCGACTTACTGGCGGGCCCTGAGCCTCACCAGGCGTGACTTAACCAAACTTTTCCAGAGTCCGATGACGGCCTTCCGAGACTCAACTGGAAAAGGAAGATGGCAAAATTAAAATATAACTAAAGGAAGTACCCCAATATGACCTAAGTGGAAGGGAATGATAATAGAATAATGGTACAATATGCCGATTTTTATCAGTAAAATAAAAAAGCAATCAAATTAATGAAATAATTTCGTATTGTCCATTATGTTAGTTATCAGCTCCTCCCCACTACCACCTCTCCCCCAAACCACATTTTCACCACAACTTCCACCCCTTCCACTAAATCTCCCCCTACATCCCCCTCCCCCCACCCCCCCAACCCTCCACCGGACATGCCCCTTGAAACATGATCCTGAATACCAATCGCGATTTTTTTTTTCGTCTGTAAAAGTCACGTGGATACTACAAATGAAGGCCACTGTAACAATGAATGCAAAAGATGACTACCACTCATTCGAAGTCCTGTAACAAGCAAAGGTTTCTTGTTACCTGAGGTTTCTAGTTGGATGGGTCCAAGATTTTCAGTTATAAATATATATTTTTAATAAATGTATTTTTTTACGTGCTAAAATAAAAAAGTGTATATGACTAAATATACTGAAAAGTATATCCTAGTATCCAAGATCAAAGTCAGGGACTTTATTTTATTTCCACGTTGAGAAAAAAAAAGATACTCCAGTAAAGACAATATAACTGCAACGTTATTTTTGCTATTTTAAAGTTGCTACAAAGTAAAAACTTGTTACATCGTTATAATAACAGTAAAAACATACTGACTGCATTGTGAGTTTGCTGTAATAAGTCGAAGAAAGTATTTTATAAACCTATTTTATGTAACGACTACCACAAAGCCATTTTGGTATGTCGTAACTTATAATTTATAAATTGTTTAGAGAACGGAAGATTACGAAAGAGTAACTCAAAGGTCAGATATGAAATTTTCTCGCTTTGTTGCTGGATGGAGTTAAATGTCAGAGTGATTGTTTTAGCAGTGACTGACATGTCTAGTTTAATATTACACAAGACAGTACCAGGTGCTCCTCCCTGCTGGGAGCCTACACTCTCTTTATTTGATTACAGAAATTTTTTCGACGTTTTCTAGGATCGTAAAGTGATTGCATCGTTCGTTTTTAGCTGACTTACAGGATTATATATATATATATAAGGTCTTCTTTGGTCTTCCAAGGTCTTCTCTGAGTACTCTTTATTTTCTTCTCCGAGGCTATGGGTCCCTACACTTGCACCAGAGGTGGTACCCCTTCTAGGTTTAAAAAAAAAAAAAAAAAAAAAAAAAAAAAAAATTATATATAATATATATATATATATATATATATATATATATTATATATATTATATATATATATATCGTACCTAGTAGCCAGAACGCACTTCTCAGCCTACTATGCAAGGCCCGATTTGCCTAATAAGCCAAGTTTTCATGAATTAATATATTTTCTCTAATTTTTTCTTATGAAATGATAAAGCTACCCATTTCATTACGTATGAGGTCAATTTTTTTTATTGGAGTTAAAATTAACGTACTTATATGACCGAACCTAACGAACCCTACCTAACCTAACCTAACCTATCTTTATAGGTTAGGTTAGGTTAGGTAGCCGAAAAAGTTAGGTTAGGTTAGGTTAGGTAGGTTAGGTAGTCGAAAAACAATTAATTCATGAAAACTTGGCCTATTAGGCAAATCGGGCCTTGCATAGTAGGCTGACAAGTGCGTTCTGGCTACTAGGTACGACATATAAATATATATATATTATATATATATATATTATATATATATATATATATATATAATATATATATATATATATATATATATATATGTCGTACCTAGTAGCCAGAACTCACTTTTTGGCCTACTATGCAAGGCCAGATTTGCCTAATAAGCCAAGTTTCCTGAATTAATATATGTTCTCTAATTTTTTTCTTATGAAATGATAAAACTACCCATTTCATTATGTATGAGGTCAATTTTTTTTATATGAGTTAAAATTAACGTAGATATATGACCGAACCTAACCAACCCTACCTAACCTAACCTAACCTATCTTTATAGGTTAGGTTAGGTTAGGTAGCCGAAAAAGTTAGGTTAGGTTAGGTTAGGTAGGTTAGGTTGTCGAAAAACAATTAATTCATAAAAACTTGGCCTATTAGGCAAATCGGGCCTTGCATAGTAGGCTGAGAAGTGCGTTCTGGCTACTAGGTACGACNTAAATATAACAAAGTACAAAAAAAGCATGAATTATGTGACTGGTATCATAGCCGTGAAGCTCTCTATATATAACCCCTTTACGGAGATATAATACCCCTTTCACGAAGCCCACTTGCGAAACCTGTGCATCTGTTATCAATCGAAATGGCTTAGTTTGTATTTAAGATATTCTAACGAGCTTCAAATCTTCGCAACCAGAAAGGTATTGTTGTTATAGACAGACTTGTATAGTGCCGTGCTGGCCGGCTAACCTATCATGCTCAGTGCTGGCCGGTTAACCTATCATGCTCAGTGCTGGCCGGCTAACCTATCATGCTCAGTGCTGGCCGGCTAACCTATCATGCTCAGTGCTGGCCGGTTAACCTATCATGCTCAGTGCTGGCCGGCTAACCTACCATGCTCAGTGCTGGCCAGGTAACATATCATGCTCAGTGCTGGCCAGGTAACCTACCATGCTCAGTGCTGGCCAGGTAACATATCATGCTCAGTGCTGGCCGGCTAACCTACCATGCTCAGTGCTGGCCGGCTAACCTACCATGCTCAGTGCTGGCCAGGTAACCTACCATGCTCAGTGCTGGCCGGCTAACCTATCATACTCATTGCTGGCCAGGTAACATATCATGCTCAGTGCTGGCCGGTTAACCTACCATGCTCAGTGCTGGGCAGGTAACCTACCATGCTCAGTGCTGGCCGGCTAACCTATCATGCTCAGTGCTGGCCGGCTAACCTACCATGCTCAGTGCTGGGCAGGTAACCTTCCATACCCCGTGCTGGCCGTCAAGCCTCCCAAGAACAATATGCTGCTTGAAAATCAGCAACATTGACATTCTATCATTTTCATTTGTTTTAAATTGTATTGCATCAAATATCTTGCATGCAATTAAAAAATACGCTGGAGAAACACAAGCTTCAGTTTAGTTATAACGCTTGACTACGCAACGCAAAATAAAAGTACCGAAATACAAAGCTTCCACATGAAAATTTTACGAAACTTTGAATCACAGCTTTCAACGTTTTTTGATAATCAAACTCATGTCTCTTAAATTATATAAAATCAGTACACTATATCTATGTATTAAATTATTATTGCAAACGGAATACGTGCTAAATATCAAGCCTGTGCGAAAGAGAGCAGAGAGAGAGACAGACAGAAAGAGGAAGTCAGAGACACACAGATAGACAAAAAATAGACAGTGACATAGAGATATGTGACATATCAAATCAACCGACCATATGAAGGCTCAAATACACAGTTGGTTGCCCTCTCGTCCTGTTCCTTATATGATTGTTACTTAGTATTAAAGCCAGGTTATTACTATTGTATAAATAATCATTTCATCAAATGAGTTTCTAGGGAGAGCTTGAGACGAGCACACACACGAGTCCTCATGGCCGAGTGGACAGTGCTCGGAAGTTGTAGTCCGAATGGCCTGGGTTCGTTTCCTTTTTTCTTTCACCTGATGATGATACTGTTCACCCAGCAGTAAACAGGTACCTGGGAGTTAGGCTGTTGTTTCCAGCTGCATCCAGACATTGTGTGCGTGTGAGTAAGAGAGAAATAATGATAAAAAAAAGATAGAAGACAGAGTGAGCCAGAAACAGACAGGAAAACAGTGACAAATCAACAGAAACAGAAAAAAACATACATTTCATCAAATATAGTCATATTGGTTATATAGTCATATAAATAGTATATATTTATATTGTCATATAAATAGTTTTTATTTATATTGTCATATAAATAGTATATATTTGTATAATCATATAAATATTCTATCTTTATATAGTCATATTGGCTATTTAGTCATATTGACTTGGCGCTTTCTCCTGATATTATCCTTTTTACTGTTTTCTAAACATTAATTCATATTTTTTTATTTGTTTTCCTTTAAAAAATTTGCCAAACGCAAATCATTAAAACTAAAATATTAGAACGCAAAAAAAAATGCAGCTGCATCTCGTTAAGTTTTAACGAAGGTTTAATATTTATGACATCGTTCTGGACGAACTACAATGACACGAGCGAATATACGTATTAATTAAACAACTTTGTTTAATCTTGCCGGCTGTTATTCTCTGGTCATTGACCTTAATGCGGAAATTTGAGCTACAATATTTTTGTTACGGATCTAATCCGGATTGCTTCAGTGGGAACGTTGTAAATCGCTCTGCACTGGGCCGACCTGATCACACGGTCGTGCAATATTGTAATTGAAGCTGCTCATCTCTGATGTGAAATGTTTATCGTGTATTTTGCACAAATTTGCGATATTGTAATTAGAATTTCCTGTTTTTTAGTGTATGCATCTTTGTTGTGAAACTTTTTTTTGTTGATGTGTATATTCCTGTTTCTGTGCTCATTTGTCTTGCCTCATTCATGTATATTCATGCATATATCTCTATATACATGCATTGCATCATTCAATATTTTTATATGATACTGTGCACATACTTATTGCGTCATTCGTGTGTTTGCGTCAATGCTTATCTATGTATGTTTGCTTACTGTTATCTTAGGGAGTGAGTCTTGTCTCTTGGGTACATCGCTGCTATGACGTCTCTGATGTAAAAGCTGCCTTTCCTCAAGTATGTTTGGGAGACTCAGATGTGGAACACAGACAACGGCTTTCTGTTAGGATCCTGTGGATTCTACCAGAAGATCCACAGATCTTTGTCTGGAGCCTCACAGACAAGGGTCTGCGAGAGGACGGAGGGAAGGAATGGTACCCAACCACTTGGATTATCGGGGATCGAACGCCGACCTGAATATGAAGACCGATTGTTTAGACCATTGGGGGGATCGAACGCCGAACCTGCAAAAAAAAGCGAAACCGTTCAATGTACCGACCAAGTTCAAGTCGGTGGACCGACTCGGTTCTAGAATCAATTTATTAAACAAGATTCTCGAGGACTTTGCGAGAGAATGAGTTCGTTATTGCCAAATCATGTACCTAATTTGCGAACTAATTTGAAGCGACTGGGAGCTTGCAGAGACGATATATTCATGACCACTTTGTCATCGACTTGATTAAGTGGGCGAATTGCTTATGCAAATATAGTGAAAGCTCTGCGTCTATTTATTGAGTATTTCTGCTTCACCGTGACTATTGCATTGTTCATGCTTTAGTTCATTTATCTAGTTTATTTTTTGTTTTTTGGCGAGAGGGAATCATCAGGGGAAACCGACGTTGTTGTTGTTATAGATTCAGCTACTCGGAACAAGTTCCAAGTAGCACGGGCTATGGTGAGCCCGTAACTTACCTGGCACAGGAGCGGGGCAAGAAGCACGGGCTATGGTTAGCCTCGTGGACAGGAGATGTCTCCCGTGGGGAAACCGACTGTTGTTGTTGTTGTTATAGATTCAGCTACTCGAAACAAGTTCCAAGTAGCACGGGCTATGGTGAGCCCGAAACTTACCTGGCACAGGAGCTGGGCAAGAAGCACGGGCTATGGTTAACCTCGTGGACAGGAGATGTCTCCCGTGGGGAAACCGACAAGCCATTACGACTATATAGCACTTGGAAAGGGTCAGGAGAAGGGCTTGGGATGGGACGGGTGAGATAGAAATGGTGCATAACGAGTTGGTGGACGGTTGGAGGTTGAACGCCGACCTGCATGACGCGACACCGTCGCTCTACCGTCCAGTCCAAGTGGTTGGGCTTTTTTGGCGAGAGACGAACCTTTCTCGATTTAAATTCGGCTGCCGACGGATGTCAACATTATATCGTAATTTCTAAAGGAATTGATATTTGTTGCTTGGTGATCAATATTTGTTTACGGCAAATCTACAAGACAGTAGACAAAACAACCATTAATGACCGCACAAAGCGTCTAGCAATAGAAGCAAACCACAGGTGGCCCAGGAGCCAACACACAACTATCACCGTTATTTTGTGAACCAAGAAGTTCGCTGTACAAAAGCACACCCTTCTAGGCCTTGAGGGCTTGCTGCTCCAACACTTCTAGTCCTTGAGGGCTTGCTGCTCCGACCCTTCTAGCCCTTGAGGGCTTGCTGCTCCGACCCTTCTAGCCCTTGAGGGCTTGCTGCTCCGACCCTTCTAGCCCTTGAGGGCTTGCTGCTCCAACACTTCTAGTCCTTGAGGGCTTGCTGCTCCAACACTTCTAGTCCTTGAGGGCTTGCTGCTCCAACACTTCTAGTCCTTGAGGGCTTGCTGCTCCGACCCTTCTAGCCCTTGAGGGCTTGCTGCTCCGACCCTTCTAGCCCTTGAGGGCTTGCTGCTCCGCCACCAGAGCTGGACAAGCGTTAACAGCTCAACTACCCAATGGTCTTTTACACACTCATCCATCAGAGCCTCAAGACGCCACCTGAACCTTGATAGTAACCCAATTAATTATATATGTTGTGCCTAATATAAAAAAAAACGCACGACTTGACCTTGTATGCAAAGCCCGATTTGCCTAACAGGCACAGTGATTTTTGTTATTTTTAAATAGTTCTTTTCAAATTGGGTAATTTTAATTAATATTATTACATTATATTATGAACATGAATTACTGAATTAGTTACGTTACATTAAGATTTTAGGTTCGATCAAATTTTTATGTTAGGCTCAACTCGAATTAAATAAAAATCAAATTATATTATTGTAATATAATATATGTAATATATTGTAATTGAAATCATTACCATTCCAAAAGAAAAACATTTTGAAAATGTATGATTTCAGCAAAAATCGGCTATTAGGCATCTTGGCCTATTAGATTCAACATATATATATATGTGTGTGTGTGTGTGTGTGTGTGTGTGTGTGTATTTACTATTTGTGCCTGCAGAATCGAGCCATTAGCTCTTGGACCCCGCCTTTCCAACCAATCTATTTTTCCTCTATTATGTCTACTACATATTTCTCTCTGACACACACCATCCGCAGGAAGCAGCCCGTAACAGCTATTTAACTCTCAGGAGCCTAGTTACTGCTAGGTGAACAGGTTCAGCAGGGTGAAAGAAACTCTGCCCATTTGTTTCCGCCTCCACCGGGAATCGAACCCGGGCTCTTAGGACTACGACACCCGAGCGCTGTCTACTCACCCGCGAGGCCCCCATCATCACCCCCACCGTGTGTGTGAGTGTGTGTGTGTGTGTGTGTAAGCCATATTGAAAGTTCATAAGTTATTATTGACGCTGAAAATGCTATATTTTTTATCAAATGTGATTGAAGCTCACCATTGCATGTAACAATTTTTTTTATTACAGTTTGGTGTTCATAAAAGAATATAGTTCTGCAATAACACAGGTTGCAGTTTTACTCATAATTATGTGTCTGTCTACATGGACTGAGTAGACGGCCTTGTTGCGTATCTTACAGGATCGGGGTTCAATAGCTGACTGTTCAAGTAGTGTGACACCGTTCTTTACCTTCTTCCTCATATATCAGCTCCACCTCATGTCTCATCTCCTTGTCCTCATATCTCAGTTCCTTGTTCTCATATCTCAGCTCCTTGTCCTCATATTCCCAGCTTCTTGTCCCAGGTCCTTGTCCTCATATTCCCAGCTTCTTGTCCCAGGTCCTTGTCCTCATATTCCAGCTTCTTGTCCTCATATCCCATCTCCTTGTCCTCATATCCCAGCTTTTTGTCCCAGGTCCTTGTCCTTATATCCCAGCTCCTAGTCCTCATATCCCAGCTCCTTGTCCTCATATCCCAGCTTCTTGTCCTCATATCCCAGCTCCTTGTCCTCATATCCCAGCGCCTTGTCCTCATATCCCAGCTCCTTGTCCTCATATCCCAGCACCTTGTCCTCATATCCCGTCTCCTTGTCCTCATATCCCGTCTCCTTGTCCTCATATCCCAGCTACTTGTTCCCGTATATCTCCCAAGTGCTATATAGTCATACTAGCGTTGCATTTTCTTCTGATAATTTCCTTACCTTATGAACACAAAATCTCAATAACTATAAAGTGCTATACCATATAGCTCTGTGTGTCTTACAGAGCCGTCGGTTCACAACCGAATGGTCCCGGGTTCATTTCCTGAGAAGGGCGAGGTGTTTTAACACGTTTATTTTACCTTTGATGTCACTGCTTACCTAACAGTAAATAGGTGCAGCCCAAAATAGCTGAGTTATTCATCTATTGTGGGATGCATCCTGGGGAAGGTCAGTCGTTTGCCCCGACAATGGGAAAAAATATGAACCTAATATATATTAAAATTTAACCAAGATCAATTAAAAATATCTCTCGAAGAGAATTCTCTTTAGTATAATTTTCTCATTAAATGGTAATATATTAACGCTGTGTTTACATGAAAATTTCAACCTTTGTGCAACTTTTCTTAAGGTGTTGTGAATGGCTGACAGCCGAACCTTTTTCATTTTACACATAGGAGGGTACGTACAGCTCCTGTACACGTACAGCTCCTATACACGTACAGTTCCCAGACACGTACAGCTCCTATACACGTACAGCTCCTATACACGTACAGCTCCTATACACGTACAGCTCCTATACACGTACAGCTCCTATACACGTACAGCTCCTATACACGTACAGCTCCTATACACGTACAGCTTCTATACACGTACAACTCCTATACACGTACAGGAGCTGACGGCTTGTGGATCCTGTTAGCAGACTGGGAGCTTTACCTTCCTATAGCCCATGGTAAGCCTTTCCCACTAGTTTTTGTCTGGAACACGACCCGTTGGTCGGCTTGCAAGTCCTCCAATTACTGTTTGGTGAATGGTTAAGGTTTGGTGCCCGGTCAACCATCCCTGTTTAGGGCTCGAACCTTCACGAAATCGATTGTGGGGCGAGTGTGCTACTACATAATTAAACCACACTATTCAAAAATGTTATTTTCGCGCAAACTAACATAGGGATATGGTTTTCGAACATTCAAATACGTATATCTTAGTGAGTTTAATAATCAGCACAATAATATAGAAATAAGGGAAATAATGTAAAGGCGGAAATACCTTCAAATTATTCTCAGAAATTATCTTATTTTGTTCCCATGCCGCCTCCTATCATCCAAGTTTCAGCTTAAATAAAGCTGATTGCAGAAGATTTCACGTTTTGAATTAAATGACCCAGCTGAAGAGAATTTTGCAAGCCGTTTGTATCGTGCTGCACATTAGCAACAAGTGAAAAATATGTCAAAGCGTAATTAGGATCATCGTGTGAAACGATTTGTTGGTGAATATTACATGAAGCACTGTTCCTGATGGACTCACGGGACAAGCAGATGATGGGCTGACAATCAGCTGATGGGCTGGCACGCATTTGATGCATTGATTATTTTAACAATATGAGAACCGCATTGTCACTATAACTTCGTTGTCAGAATATAATTACATTGTCAGGCAACAGTTACAGCCCTCTAATAAAGCCGGGCGAGAAAGCCAAGTACGGCTTCTTCAAGTAATTGAAACAAATACTTTTAAAAACAAAGGAAACTTCAGACGGACTATTGGTACCATACAAGACAGCTTTTATTTATATCCACCCAAAATCACTCATATATATACGTCTAACCTACGCTTGAAATAATCCAGTTATCCTACTTTTATTCTTTGGGGAATGTACATAGTTTTGTTCCTTAGTCTTCAGTGCCTTGAGGTATCCACAGGTGCGACGTGGGTACCTGAGACTTTGAGCACAAGTATCGATCCATAATTCCTCTGATATAGATATCCGTCTTGCCCGGCCTCAAGTGATCGGTTTTGAAAAGACTAGAGGCGAGTATAGGCTCACCTAGTTATATTTACAGGGTCGAGTGCACCTTTCCACCCTAGAGTTCACCCTAGCCTCACCTTTCCATCTCGTAGTTAGTTATTGTTAGAGCTTTCACTACTCTTTTCCGTCGTATTTCCCTTTGAAGTTACTGAATATGTCTCGTTGATCTCCTGCTGGAGCTTGTTCCATTTATTTACGTCACATTCCGATTAAGTTTTACATGATGTCTCTTCGGCTCATCTGTGTGTCAAAGCTTCCACCTGTGCCCTCCGGCCCTAGTGTTACTGACTTTGAATGTTACCTCTTTGTGCATGTGCATTACCTTTGTGTCTCCCCTTGTCAATTCCTCTCTTGATATCCTGTAAGTTGTTATCATATTCCCTCATGATTTGCATTTCCTCCAACATGGTGCGTATGATTTCACTAAACCATTTACTGTAGGAGCTTCTACACTCCTAGACTACTGTAGGAGCTCCTCCTACACTCCTAAACTACTGTAGGATCTTTTCCTACACTCCTAGACTACTGTACGAGCTCCTAGATTAGTCATATCACATATACTTTTTCTATTTTTCTGTTATTGTTTTTCACATGTAGATTCCATGCCAGTGCTGCTTGCTAGAAACGTTTTTTGTAGGATGCATATAACACTGTGATGATCTCTTTTCAAGGGCACTAAAAGCCCTCCTGATTGTGTTTGCCCACCTAGTTGTGCTTGCGGGGGTTGTGCTTCAGCGTCTTTGTCCCGACTCTTAACTGTCAATCAACTGGTGTACAGATTCCTGAGCCTACTGGGCTCTATCATATCTACACTTGAAACTGTGTATGGAGTCAGCCTCCACCACATCACTGCCTAATGCATTCCACTTGTTAACTACTCTGGCACTGAAAAAGTTCTTTCTAACATCCCTATTTGGGTACCCAGTCTCCATCTGTGTCCCCCTTGTTCGCGTACCACCAGTGTTAAAAAGTTTATTCTTATCTACCCTGTCAATTTTGTAGGTAGTGATCATGTCTCCTCTTACTCTTCTGTCTTCCAGTGTCGTGAGATGTATTTCACGCAACCTTTCCTCGTAACTCATGCCTCTTAGTTCTGGGACTAGCCTAGTGACATACCTCTGAACTTTTTCCAGCTTAGTTTTGTGCTTGACAAGGTACGGGCTCCATTCTTGGGCCGCATACTCCAGGATTGTTCTTACATATGCTGTGTACAAGGTTCTGAATGATTCCTTACACAGGTTCCTGAAGGCTGTTCTGATCTTAGCCAGCCTCGCGTATGCCGCAGATGTAATTTTTTTTATGTTGACTTCAGGAGACAGGTTTGGTGTGATATCAACTCCTAGATCTTTCTCTTTTTCCGTTTCATGAAGTACTTCATTTCCCATTCGGTATCCTGTGTCTGGCTTCCTGTTTCCACCGCCTAATTCATGATCTAGCATTTACACGGGTTGAACTTTAGTAGCCATTTGTTGGACCATTCATTTAGTCTGTCTAGGTCATCTTGTAACCTCCTGCTATCATCCTCTGTTTTAATCCTCCTCATAATTTTTGCATCGTCAGCAAACAATGAGAGGAACGATTTTTTTGTGTGTATGTGTGTGTGGTGTGTGTGTGTGTGTGTGTGTGTGTGTGTGTGTGTGTATGTGTGTGTGTGTGTGTGTGTGTGTGTGTGTGGGTGTGTGTGTGTGTGTGTGGTGTGTGTGTGTGTGTGTGTGTACTCACCTAATTGTACTCATCTAATTGTGTGTGTGTGTGTGTGTGTGTGTGTGTGTGTGTGTGTGTGTGTGTGTGTGTGTGTGTGTGTGTACTCACCTAATTGTACTCACCTAATTGTGCTTGCGGGGGTTGAGCTTTGGCTCTTTGGTCCCGCCTCTCAACTGTCAATCAACTGGTGTACAGTTTCCTGAGCCTACTGGGCTCTATAAGGGTGTGTGTGTGTGTGTGCGTGTGTGTGTGTGTGTGTACTCACCTATCTGTACTCACCTATTTGTGCTTGCGGGGGTTGAGCTTTGGCTCTTTGGTCCCGCCTCTCAACTGTCAATCAACTGGTGTACAGATTCCTGAGCCTACTGGGCTCTATCATATCTACATTTAAAACTGTGTATGGAGTCAGCCTCCACCACATCACTGCCTAATGCATTCATCCGTTAACTACTCTGACACTGAAAAAGTTCCTTCTAACGTCTCTGTGGCTCATGTGGGTACTCAGTTTCCACCTGTGTCCCCTTGTTCGCGTCCCACCAATGTTGAATAGTTTATCCTTGTTTACCCGGTCGATTCCTCTGAGGATTTTGTAGGTTGTGATCATGTCTCCCCTTACTCTTCTCTCTTCCAGTTTCGTAAGGTGCATTTCTGCAGCCTTTCCTCGTAACTCATGCCTCTTAGTTCTGGGACTAGTCTAGTGGCATACCTTTGGACTTTTGTGTGTGTGTGTGTGTGTGTGTGTGTGTGTGTGTGTGTGTGTGTGGTGTGTGTGTGTGTGTGTGTGTGTGTGTAGAGAGAGAGACAGCCAGGCAGAGACTGATCTTCGTCCATTCTTTGGTCTTACGAGGAAGATAAAAGTGACAAAAAGAAATGCTTGCCTTCAGAAAGCCAATGACACCCTCCCTCATCTCACTTCATTTTCCCCTCTCCTTTCCTCTTCTTTCTTCCTCTCTCCCCCTCTCACTTATCCTTTCCCCTTCGATCCTTATCCTTCCTCGCCCTCTCTCCTCCTCTCCTTCCTCCTGCTTCACTATTCTCACCTAGCTTAATCATCACTCTTGGCAATATTCTCGTACTATTTGAGGGGAAAGAGAAGCAGACGGACGCACCAAACTTTTCTTGAGCGTGTGACTGATAAACACTGCCTCGGTACATCTTCCCCTTGTTCCATAGTGTTACGGCTTATCCTCATATATATATATATATATATATATATATATATATATATATATATATATATATATATATATATATATATATATATATATATATACAGCACCTAGCAGGTCTAGGTGCTGACCTGTATCTTCTCCCTCCTGTCCTCAGTCAGTCTGGTGTTGACAAAGGCCTTGAGAAGCCGAAACGTTCACCCCCCTTTTCTCCAATTCTTTGTGGTTTTTCCGCATATATATATATATATATATATATATATATATATATATATATATATATACATATATATATATACATATATATATACATATATATATATAATATATATATATATATATATATATATATATATATATATATATATATATATATATATATATATATATATATATATATATATATATGAGAATGAAGTGCAATGGGGCACTAATCAATGAAAATAATAACCCACTATTTTGAAAACGTGAGAAAATATACGATCTGCATTTCCTCATGTTTTCAGAATGGTGTGTTATTATTTTCATATTCTGTATACATTCGTAATAACCACATGTGAAATTGAGAAATAATAGCTGGAGTACTCTCGACTCTCTCAGAACATTGTCAACAGAGTTTAATGGGTCAAGATCAGAACGCTTAACTTCTTTAGTAGTTGAGATCAAGTTTAAGGAAGACAGAAAGCGGGCAGAGTTGGAGGGATATAGTGTTTGTGTCTTCCTCCGGCGAGGAACTGTGTGGCACCTGAGACTTGAGCCGCTGTTCAAGTCTGGGGTCACTGTACCCGAATGTCAAGCCCCAGCTGGCCTCTCGCTGGCAAGGTTCGTCTGGTATGGTCTGGTCTTCACACACTGGCATTGCTTGTTCACACTGATAGGTTCACACACTTATCTTCTCAAGATAACTCCTAACAAGTTATCAGATAAAGTCTAAAGTCCACCACCTTACCAAACAACACCTATGGTTTAGAGGAGCCTCTACAGCTGTGTCGACGCCACCCCCTATATTTCTGCTCCCCACAAGACAAAAACACTTTTTCTGTATCAAAACAACAGTTGAAGCATTTTCCCGTATGATCACTGTTTCAGTAGTGAGGTAATCAACCATATATACGTAGCTTTAACATTAATCTCCGTCTCTGAAGATTCCCTCAGTTCTGTTGGCACCATTGCAGCATCCTCTGAAGCTTTTATCTCCAGCCTAGAGGGAGAGGAACTAGAATTACGGCGCAGGCAGAGTAATTAATCAGGGTGAGTGGCTGAAAATGCTTCTCTCTCCAGCAAGACGTGTTTTACTCTGTTTTATGCTAATGTTTGGGAGTATTGTCCAAGATGAAGGAGAAAGGAAGGAAGGAGACATGAAGTGGGATGGGGAAGAGGGAGAGATAAATAAGAATGGGGAGGTGGAATAGAGTAAGAAAACACGGAACGAGAAGATGGAGGAAGGATGAGGTGGAGGAGATGGTGGCAAGAAGAATAAAGAAAAATGGGAAAGGAAGAAAAGAAATGGAAAATAAAGTTGGAGGATGAAATGTACCGACGGAAAGAAGGAAGGAGGAAGGAGCTGAAGAAAGAACAAGAATAGATATATCTCGGAACTGCCTCTTGTTCCATTGTATATCATCTCCAGTGATTGATATCCCCGTAGCTTGTATGAAAGATGCCGTGTTGTGGTGTCAGGTGTGTGTGGATCGCCTCGGCCCGTCTTCTTAAACAATGGCCAAATGATCGTTAATCTTGCCACCAAACCCTCTGTTTATGAGTGAAAAACACTTTACACAGGATTCACTAACGATGAGCATTAAACTTTTCTCGAACAGTGCTTTGCTCACGTCCTCTCTTCGAATCGCATTTTTCTAAACAGCTCGTTCTCATCAACAAACGCCAATTGCACGTTAATCTAGCAAGCAAACCACTTATTTATGATGGTCAAATGCTTTACACACGACTCACAATTGATGACGTTCGAACATTTCCCGAACATTGCTTAGTTGAGGACCTCTTTTCAAATCGCAACACTCTAAATGCTTCACCCACTTACTACAAATACAAATAATTACCAACAGAGCCTAAACACCTAACCTAAACTATTCAACAAATTCTTGCACATAATAATATATATTTATGTGTAATATTTGACAACACAGTACGTTAAAATTTAGGAATAAGTCTTTATGATAGAGCGCAGTGTGGACGAGTTTAGGACGTGAAGGGGCTCATCGCAGAGCTCGAAACAGTGTTCGAACTCAAGTTAACTAACACGCTACACGATTTTATTAGTTAATGACGATCAGTGTTACTGTTCTTGTCAATGGATTTTCTGGGATAATAACCCAATTTGATCATGCAATTGTTCATAGCTGATGCATTAGATATTGAACAAAAACTTTAATTTATCTCATATTAACAAAGTTGAAAGTCTTTTAATGAGAAACGTATAATATTTTTTTTAAATCAGTATTGGGGTTAACTAAACTATGTGAGGTAGATAGAAGAGTTGTATTACAACCTGATCATAGGACGTTACCGGCATTGGAAGGAGAAAGAGTGAGAGCTGATTAAGTATATGAGCTCTTGGGCATAGCTTCGGGTGAGTTGTTGTTAGATAACACTCTCCAGCTTGCAACTTCATGAGGAACAGCAATACCGCTCCTAATGAACCCTAATATTAAAAGATGGGTATGAGAGAGAGAGAAGAGGGAAAGAGTGACAAACATGAACTGAGACACACCCGGACAGACCAAATAAAAGAGACAGAAGACGAAAGAAACTATGAAGGTCAGAGATCTATGAAGCGAGGATAAAACCTTGCAGATGTGACAAGCCATTTGGCAGCGCATCCCTCACTGTGGCTGTGTCGATGCATAAAGGAAGGTGACCAAGAAAAATTGTTTGGCGGAACGAGAATGTACTTATCAGGTTTCTGGGCCATTACCTCTGACGGTGACGTCCGACCTGTTGGCTCCAGCCTTCATCTTCAGACCTCTTACTGAAGTTCACGAAATCCAAGATCTAGTTTTCAGTCAGGATTCACCGAGCTCTAACGTAGGAGATCTGTACTTCTTACGTCGGGCATTACGAATTAGTCTATAGTTCACGAACTGCAAAGCCCCGCGAAGTCGTCAATAATAACCTCGGGTTGAAGACGACCTCGTAGTACTTAGGAGCTCGCAAACGATTTTTAATAAATAGAATCTAAGCCACCATGTTCGGGGTACGACGTGTACACAACTTGGAAGTCGACACGTTAGTGCTTTGTGACTTCTAGCCTGGGTGTTGATCTTATTTATGGCTTCCAAAACTATACCTCAACCTACAAGCCACAACTTCGTGGACTCTCTCTCACTCTCTCATATTTGTCCCATAGGAATTCTCTCCCACAACCAGCCAAGAACCCAAAATACCGTCCTCCATTCTCAACTCCTTCTTCACCCTCAGCCCAGCTTTGGAAAACACAGAGTTGCGACCCTCAACAAGCTCATGAATATTAAGGGGTCGTGTATATGGGTGTGTGTGTGTGAGTGTAGGGAAGGGAGGTCGACATGACCTGAACTCTTAGGTGATTCTCTGCACCCTTGATCTCACTCTAGCTTCCTTTTCCTGCTGCTGCTGTCAATCCTGCTACTGCTGCCTCTTCTGCTGCTTTCATACGGGTGGAATAAGAACATAATAGGACACTATGACTGCACTAATGCACAAATCCACAAGGCGTGACGAGGATTCGAACCTGCGTCCGGGAGCATCCCAGACACTGCCTTAATCGACTGAGCTACGACAGGGTTAAAAGAGTTGCAGGTTCGAATCCTCGTCACGGCCCTTGTGGATTTGTTCATTTGATGCATCACGTTAGTGTGACCTCTGTGTGTAATGATGTAAGGGCGAAGAGGGAGAACGGCCTATTGACATAGCTTGGGTGCAGGGGGGAGTTGTGTAAAATCCTGGTTTGTGCCTCGGAGAGGCTACGGGATCCAGTAAGTTCAGTAGAACTTCGGTTTCAACTCTTTTAACCCTGTCGTAGCTCAGTCGATTAAGGCAGTGTCTGGGATGCTAACGGACGCAGGTTCGAATCCTCGTCACGGCCCTTGTAGATTTGTTCATTTGATGCATCACGTTAGTGTGATCTCTGTGTGCACTAATGCATGAATGGGTCCTGCTCATTTACGTCCTTCTCATATTCCAGCTTATTGTCCTCATATCCTGGTTCTTTGTCCTCATATCCCAGCTCATTCTCCTCATTTCCGAGTTCCTTGTCCTCATATCCCAGCTCCTTGTCCTCACATCCCAGCTCCTTGTCCTTATATCCCAGCTCATTGTCTTCATATCCCAGCTCCTTGTCCTTATATCCCAGCTCATTGTCCTCATATCCCAGCTCCTTGTCCTTATATCCCAGCTCATTGTCTTCATATCCCAGCTCCTTGTTCTCTTATCCCTGCTCCTTGTCCTCATATCTCAGCTCCTTGTCCTCATTCCCCAGCTCCTTGTCATTATATCCCAGTTCATTCTTCTTATATGCCATCCAAGTGCTATATATAGTAATACATACTTTCACCTGACCCCCTCACGACACTCTCCACCGGACCCCTTGGAGAAAGCGAGGAGGTTTGAGTTTCCACAATTTCTTTCTTCCAAAAGCTTGACATTTCGACGCTGAGGAGTCACTGTATCAGAAAAGGGGGAGATTTGTTTCCTTTTGTCATGCACTCTGAGGATAAGCCACTTTCATGTTTGCTGAAGAGTGTCACACACGCGGCGTTGCCAGAGTCTGGTCGTCAGGGGTTGGGTTGCGTTGCTCCAAACACCACTACTCTACTCCTATATCACCATCAATATCACCACTACATTGCACCAACACCTCTACACTACACTAACACCACTACACTCTCACTACACCATCACCACAACTACACACTACCACTACAATACCATTTAAATCAATAATAATTTGTATACACATTTTTTTAGACTATTTAGTTATAATTAAGCATAGTATATAAATAATATTCTTGGAACATTTTTATTTGTTTGAATAACTAGCTTTAGTAAATATTTTTAAAGCAGTAAACGCTGCAGACAACTACAGTAAACTGTTACTTCACATTAACCATCCCTACTGTAGTATATATATTGTAACATTTCTAATAAATAATGAAATCATTTCTTCAATAAAGCATTTATAACTTCCATAGTAAACGTTTGTAAGAAAAATGCAATTTTTTCCCCATAATAGACATTTGTTCCATATAAATTTTTAGAACTAAGAATTTAAACTTTGACAACTGCAAAATTAAACATCTTCAAGTATAAAGTTAAATATTTATATTTACAAAATTAAATATTTTTAACCGCAAATATTAACGCTTACTAAAAAAAATCACATCTTCTATAATAGCCATTTGTACTATAGTAAATATTTATGCAGAAGGAGCTACTATATTAAACATTTATACCATAATAACAAATTTCCTATAGTTAACACAAATATTTCGTGCAATAAAACATTTATGTCATTAACGAAAAAAAATATACTGAAAATGAGTTTTTTTCACAGGCTGAAAATATCAAACATTGGCTGAAGTCCTTGGGGCCAGGAAATCAACAGAGACTTCAATGGTGGATCACATGGATGGTCGAGTCTAGCTTTTGGTTAAATTATTCTCCAGTCGTCATCAAAGAGTTTGTATGCATGATACATAATCCAATTCTTTTACTCTGCTGAAAATGGGAAGGAAAAATGGACATTTAAAATGCAAAATTGGGAGTAGAGTCTAAATGTTGCACACAGTATCATGTTCCTTCATTTTACAAAAGAACTCATTACAATATAGGGAACTTGACTCGGAAGCCTGGTAGACACCGAATGTTAGTTGTGTTACTGAATTTTAGATTTGTGTGTTCCGAAGGTTGAGTTCCGAGTCTTGTTTCAATTATCACAACATACGAAGTTGCGGTAGTTTGCTTGTTGTGACTTAAAGTGCATTGTGTCGGAAGTCTACTAGCCTCCGTCAATTTATATATATATATATATATATATATATATATATATATATATATATATATATATATATATATATATATATATATAGGGAGTACCACCTCTGGCTGTAAGAAGGGGGACCCTTAGCCTCGGAGGAAACCACGCATAACGCATTAGAGGGAATGTTTAGATCCCTATATTAGATATATTAAATATAAAATATTATATCAATATATTATATCAATATTTTATATATATATATATATATATATATATATATATATATATATATATATATATATATATATGTATATATATATATAATATATATATATATATATATATATATATATATATATATATATATATATATATATATATATATATATATATTGGTAGCAGTCTTTCCTGTAGACATATATTATTAAATATGACCGAAAAAGTAAGAATAATAGTTCTAACACGAATTTTCTTTATATTTCTTATGTTTCTTTTGACTGTCGGTGGTAATTGAAAAATCAGTTCTCCAAAATTCATTTTATTTCTAGTCTGACGCGACGCTAGAACGCGTTTCGTAATAACTTATTACATTTTCAAAGACTTTTCAAAGATGATTTTTAATTACCTCTGACAATGAAAAGAAACATAAGAAATATAGAGAAAATTCGTGTTAGAATTATTAATCTTACTTTTTCGGTCATATTTAATAATATATATATATATATATATATATATATATATATATATATATATATATATATATATATATATATATATATATATATATATATATATATATATATATATATATATATATATAGACATATGTCGTACCTAGTAGCCAGAACGCACTTCTCAGCCTACTATGCAAGGCCCGATTTGCTTAATAAGCCAAGTTTTCATGAATTAATTGTTTTTCGACAACCTAACCTACCTAACCTAACCTAACCTAACTTTTTCGGCTACCTAACCTAACCTAACCTATAAAGATAGGTTAGGTTAGGTTAGGTAGGTTTGGTTAGGTTCGATCATATATCTACGTTAATTTTAACTTAAATAAAAAAAATTTACCTCATACACAATGAAATGGGTATCTTTATCATTTCATAAGAAAAGAAAAGAGAAAATATATTAATTCATGAAAACTTGGCTTATTAGGCAAATCGGGCCTTGCATAGTAGGCTGAGAAGTGCGTTCTGGCTACTAGGTACGACATATATATATATATATATATATATATATATATATATATATATATATATATATATATATATATATATATATTTGTTTACACATTTTTGTACAAGAGCATATGACTCTTGACTCCTGTTAGCAGGCTGACAGCTTTCCCTTATCATAATGGTATGCCTTACCTTACTAGTTCCCCTGGAACACTATACCGCAAACAGGTTAACAATTAGATACTCAATTCTTGCTGGGTGAAAAGATGCGAACAGTTAAGGACTAGAACCCAGTCAATCCTCCCCGGCCAGAACTCGAACCCAAGACCAAATTTAATATGATCAAAATGCACAGTTTCGTGAAAAGCTTGTCGAATCCCTGTGAGCACTTCCGTTAGACATTCAATTGACTGGAAATTCGACGCACAAGAAACGCAGCAAGGAATTTGTGTCCATCTCTCCTTGGATATCGTAACCTTCTCGAGGACCCAAAATAGTGCAGACATAAGGGTGTTGATATGTGGCTGCCACCTCCATCCTGATTGGACAAAGAATTTGAACGTTAGAATAGTTAAATTGTAACACAGAGAGCTAGACCTCACTCTCCTTTAGATGCTAATAGGTTACTACAGTATTGACTTGGTTAAGACAATAGGTTACATCGGTCTTAGAGAGTCGGCTGCTCATCCTATTGCTGACAGTATTTAGTTATTGATAGTGATTTGCAGTTGCTAGACTAGTATTGATATTGTTTCCAATTGTAATAAATCAGGCTACCAACATTACTTGAAATAAGTAATTTGAAATTACTAGTTATTTAGTAATTAATTTATTCTTCATTAGTATTAAATTAATGTTTCATTAATAATTCAAATTACTAAGAATTTTAAATTAGCACCAAAACTGATCAATATTTATATCAACCTTATGTTTATATGTTCATTAATCACTGTGAATGAAGCTATTCATATAATTAAAATTAAGTGAAAAATATCCATGTATATTAATACTAGACTGCAGCAGGAAGTTGCCATCATGTACATGACTTTAGTACATAAACGGGGTCCAACCACTTGGGGTGGACGGTAGAGCGACCGTTTCACTTCATGCAGGTCGGCGTTCAATCCCCGACCATCCAAGTGGTTGGCACCATTCTTTCCCCCCGTCCCATCCCTAATCCTTATCCTGACCCCTTCCCAATGCTATATATAGTCGTAATGCCTTGGCGCTCTCCCCTGATAGTTCCACGAGACTACTTCTGTGTTCATCCAGTGCTTAAACATTAATTTTATATGGCAACTCATGACGAATTTCTTTTAAATATAATTCTGCTCTCATTTTGACCTGTTACACACTCGTTCTTCCGTTTTGTAAGGTTAGCGTTCGGTGGTTCAAATGGTTGGACACTGTTCATTCACCCCGCTATAAAATTCCAGCTCTTTGTTCTCATATTCCAGGTAATTAGCTAGACTTTAGCTAATTACCAGTTGGCTAATTACAAGTTGCTAGACTTTAGCAATTTGTTTGATATTTCATGTGGTCATCACCTAAATGTCCAGTAATGTTTTATTAAATGTCATTTACTTATTTATACAGAATTGTGTAATATATATTAAGCTGGGTCATGTGTTCGCTCGGAGTTGGGTTCAACCCCTAGCTTTATCTTCAAAGGTATTTTCACAGTGGGGACCTGAATGGTCTATGCAGACATGTGCAGAGTTGTAGAAAATATTTCACGGTGAAATAGTTCAGCAGAATCATAGTGAAGCTCTTTGCGTTCAGAATCGTTGGGAAGCAGTTTTGTGTTCTGAATTGTAGCGGCGCACTTTGCGTTTAGAATTGAACCGAAGCACTTTTACATACAGAATCGTCGCGAAGTACTTTTCGTTCAAAATTACCGTGTGTAAAATTTTCTCTCCGTCTCGGTTAGATAAATTGGGTTTAGTAATAATGACTCGTGTGAAATTCCTGAGTTTGAGTTTTACGCTTTAGGGATAAAAAAAGTGAAAAATAAAGTCTGCAGGTCAATAGAGATTAAAAAAGGGATCACGTGTGGAAATACGGGTCGTGAGAATTTTGGAAAACGTCAAGGAGATGGATGAGAGAGAGAGAGAGAGAGAAGAGAGAGAGAGAGAGAGAGAGAGAGAGAGAGAGAGAGAGAGAGAGAGAAGGGAAATATGAAAAGATTTACGGCATGTCGGTCATGGGGAAGACCCGATAACGTCCTCTTTATTCAATGAATGAGGAAAATTGGTGAGTGAACGTGAGTGGGGGAAATTGTGGAGAAGGAGATAACGGAAGCGTCTTCAGAAGGTGGACCACGTCAAGATTCTTTGTAGGGAAGGAGGGCCCAGAGTCACGGTGAGGTCACGGATAATTCCTGGCTGAAATACACGAGAGAGGATGATGCGTGCGGAGGTGTACCAGAGTATTTGAAGCTCTTGTGTTGTTAGGTGTGCAAGATTAAGAACTGGGGAAAGAGGTTGTACAATATTACTTGTAGCAGTGAACCTGTGTTTTACTATTTGTATTTACAGTTTGGGCCAGAATGATCAATGTGGTAGCTCTTGGCCCCCGCCTTTCTATCTATCACTTGTCTGTTGGTGAGGCTACATTGTGTGCAAGAGTTGACTAGAGAGTTCTTTATTATAGCAGGAAATTGGCGTTTTGGTCTGTTTCAGCGTGGCAACATTAAACTATGGAGACAAGCATAGTAATGATGTTGGGTGTTCAACTTATCTGTGAATCAGCTTTGAGGTTGGAAAGTGGTTTTTAAGAATAACGATGATATATCTTGACCCAAAACAGTTACAAATATGGACTCGAGATTGGACGCCTCATCGCAAGAGGACAAGGAGGCTGCATCTAAGGCGATGCTAAAGCAGCAAAGGAAAACCAAAGCCGCATGATGAATTAATTTGAAGACAACCATGTTAGTGCCATCTTATCTTGAGGTTATCTTGAGATGATTTCGAGGCTTAGCGTCCCCGCGCGGCTCGGTCCTCGATCAGGTCTCCTTTTTGTTACCACCCCCAGGAAGGAGTCCATAGCAGCTATCTAACTCCCAGGTACCTATTTACTGCTAGGTGAATAGGTGCATCAGGGTGAAAAAACTGTCCATTTGTTTCCGCCTCCGCCGGGAATCGAACCCGGAACATTAAGACTACGAGTCCCAAGAGCTGTCCACTCAGCCGCCAGGAACATTATGGAATTGGACATACAATCATGTAATTTGTAGCCATAACCGAAGTCGAACGAAGAACACAGATTCACTCACTGACGATACAATGTCATTATCTCTCTCTCTCTCTCTTCACTCTCCTCAAACCCCGCCCCCTCAAACCTCACCCCCCCCCATCTCTCAGAAAATGAAAGGAAATTTGAAGGATGAAATAAACCTGTTAAAAGGTTGAAAAAATCGCATACCTTAGTAAGAAAAACCAACAGATGGAGAATTAGCTAAGCCAGCTTCCTCCACCCATCTCCCTCCATCTGGCTCCTTCCAGACAGCTCTCTCCAGCTGGCTCCCTCCAGTCAGCTCCCTCAAGCCAGCTTCCTCTATCCCGCTCCTTCCAGCCATATCCCTCCAGCTGGCTCCTTCCAGCCAGCTCCCTCCAGCCCATTCCTTAACAGCCGGCTCCCTCCAGCGTCCAGCTGTCGGGCACACTCCTCAACTCATTACAAAGTGTCATACATTCCACAATTAAGTCTTACAGCATGTTAACATTGGACTTATTTACACCGAATTTCACCAATGAACATAAAACCCCTAAACTAACTTAATCTAACTAGCTTCATCTAAACTAGCCAAACCTAACCTATCTTTACCTAACTGAAACACCTTTTAAGGTTGAGGACTTACATTATTTACATATATCGTCTATTATTTCTTATTAAACGAGTTTTCTCATACCGTCGTGAGGGTTCACAATCATTTAGGGTCTGTTCGGATCATCCAGTGTGAGATGGGTGAGTGTGTTCGGATCATCCAGATGGGTGAGTGTGTTCGGATCATCCAGTGTGAGATGGATCTGTGTGTACGGACCATCCATGGTGAGATAGGTGTATGACCATCCATGGTTACATTGGTCGGTGGGGATGGGCGGACCATCCATAGTGAGACATAGAAGCAGGGGAAACGATCCGTCATGGCCCGGGGTCGACTCAGGCTGTTGCGGTGTTTCACGCCTGATCGCTTCTTTTGGTTTGTAATGGTGTATGACCTGATAACTATTTATTTATGGCTGCCCCCCCGTCACCTTCCTTACTCCTGCTCTCCCTTCCTCCACCTCTTCCTCAGCTCATCCTCGCTACTTTCTCACCCCTTCCTAAAACGTCTCCCTCGAACCTCCTTCGCTATTTCAATTGCCAATGCTACAATCCCTTATATTACAGAAGTTTTGTGAAATACTTGAGATGGGAACATTATGGGGTTGGAGATACAAGCATGTAATTTGTCGCTCAGGTAGAAGCATTTAGCTAGAAGGTGTTCCAGGAAGTATTCATCTAGAGAGTGTTCCAGAAAGCGTTCATCTAGAGGGTATTCCAGGAAGTATTCATCTAGAGAATTTTCCAGGAAGCATTCATCTAGCAAATAACCCATTAAAACATTCTTCTCGTCAAGGCTAAATATTGAAACTCGAGCAAACTGCGTTTCTATTAAACCACCTCTCAAATGAATATGAAACTATCAGGGAAAAAAATTGCATGTGTAACCGAACAGTACGTTCATCAAAACCTGAACCAATCATCCACTTCTTCTGCAATATGACTATTTTGTAATGACCAGCCTGGAGCTGGCTAGTTATTACCTTCAGCATCATAATTATAACTGACGTGCATGCTGGGTAGTTAGCTCTCAAACTGCACTATAAGCCTCTGCTCGTCAAACAGTACTGGTGATTTGATTGCACCAGAGTACAATAAAGCACAATCGTTGTAGATTTGTGGAACAGATTGCTGGATAATATAATGGATCACTTGATTGTTGCAAGCGTAGGTTAGATATATATATATATTTGAGTGAGTTTGGGTGATTGTAAATAGGAGCGGTCTTGTATTGGCCACTGGGAGCGACCTCGTATTGGTCAATAGGAGCGGCTTCGTATTGGTCAATGGGAGAGGCCTTGTATTGGCCAATGGGTGCGGCCTCATATTGGCCAATAGGAGAGGCCTGGTATGGGCCAATGGAAGTTCATCTGTTTATCATTAAAATTGCATTTGCAGAATTCTCCTCTTGCATTTGAAATTGGCTATGCAGGTCTCTTGCCCATGGTTATCTGAACTTCAATTTGAGAGTAATCTGAGTAACAGGGTTTTGTAATCATTAGGTTCCTGATCAATTCATCTCTGTGAAAATAAGGTCCATGGCGTTTTCTATTCCAGTTGGTTTAATGCAAAACTTGTCAAGAGGTCATTTGTGTGTTAATTTAGACGGCTTCGTGGGATTCCCTCAGACATAACTTTATCACATTTTTGCATTTTAGGTGTCGCAGGTTGAAGTCCCCTTGCACGATGATATTTTGGGCTGGGTTTGGGAGGTTTTCTAAGCAGTATTGTACTTTCCCTAGTTGGTCTTTAAACCAAATAATGATACTAACTTATATTTGATAAATAGGTAAGTTAGGTAACAGATTTGTATATTTTTTGTATAATATATGCAAAATATCACCTGTCGGTTGGTTTGCTGTGTCGAAAACTGACTTTAACATTTACATGAATCAGTATTTAAGGTATAATCTTTGAGAAGGGGGGGCGGGGAGGGGTATATCAGGTTTTTGTTTTTTAATGGGTATAACAACATCGCTCAAAATATGAGCAGCTGCATATTTTATGAGCAGCTGGGGTATGCAGACGGAGTGATGGTGTTCAACTACTTGGACCATCGGGAATCGAACGCCGACCTCTAAGACACGAGTCCGTCGCTAATGGTGTGCACAGCACTTACCCACATTGGTGGATAAGTGATGCACACTTATCAACAGTGGAGGATAAGTGGCGCACACTTCCACCAATGTTTGTGGATAAATATGCAGTAACAGTTGTATTTCGTTAGTGAAGACTGTATTCATTCATATATTCCACTAGAAATGGCATATTATTGCACACTTTACTTGGAAGCAGAGAAAGGTATACAGACCTCAGTGGCTTTGAGCCGAGTCAAACGAGTTTTGAAGCACAGAAGTCAACAGACGTGCCCAACTCTCGCCTCTCACATGGATACTCTTAACTTCGATTCTGACTTCATAAAGGCTAATTTTGTTTACACTCGTGATGTTTACCTTTGTTATTTCCCGCTAAAAGTCAGCTGTTAGCACACACGTCTATTTTGGCGGGAAGAATAATCGGGGAATCTTTTTTTTCAGGTACGTTCCTGCGCGGGCCCTAAGCCTCTGGCTGGCCCGTTAAGTGTTACTCGTTTCTCGTTTGTCTTACGTAGATGGTGTATAAGTATGATTCGTATGTTCGCTTTGTTAACATTATGTCCATCGTGTTTAACAACAACTTCTGCTTTGTTAAATCGCGGTTGAAATTTTATTTGTAACTCTGCACTGTGTTGGATACTATGAACAAATATTCTTAAATAGTTTCTTTTTACAAATTTAAGATCTGTATAAAAAAAAGTAATATTATAAAAAAATATTGAGACATAACAGTAACACAGAAATAATTGACTAAATACAAAACAATTATTCTGTTAACAGTAAAATATACGGTTAACTGACCGTTCAAGAGAGAGGTTCACCAACACCTCCAAAGGATACATGATAAAGGAGGCAGTAATTAATACGTCAGGCTGCGAGCAGCTGCATCTAACAGACTGGTTGACCAAACCATCAACCAAGAAGCATGGTCAGAGACCAATTAACAAGAGCTGAGATGTCAACAACCACAAGAATGTGTTCATATTTAAGAAAGATTTATGAAGAAAGTGGTTGGGCACCATTCCTTTTCCGCCTTCCCATCCCAAATCCTTATCCTGACCCCTGGCTGATGAGTGGAAGGTTGGGTTGAAGAGGGGATTAGAAATATGGTATATGGCTTGCATGATTCGTCAAAAAAGTTCACCTGTTTTCGACGTCAGGCTTACAATGCAACTTATATTTTCCTCTCCCCTTTATCTTTAGAGCAGCTCAGTGGGATCGAACTCGCGTCCTCGTCTCCCCAGATGCACGCATTACCCACTAGACCACAAAGAGCTTAAAAGCGACACAATCTGAAGTCTGCCCAGAATTAAAGAAGTTTGCAGGCACCGAGCAGATACCCAAATCCAATTTTTGCTTGACGGGAGCATTCTCCTTCACCAGTGTGATTGGGTAGCATTCAAAAATTGTGTTTGGGTATTAGTTCTGCGTCTTCAAGCTCCTTTAATTCCAGGCAAATTTCAAGTACAAGAATGTAAGAACTCTTGTATATATAAATAAATAAATACAAACAAATAATTCAATAAAAGTTGGGTGTGCTTTTATTCTCATCGTAGTCTAGTTAGTANCGGCCCCAACGCAACAAACGTAAACTTCTGCAAGATTCAGTTTACACTCCGAGGAAACTCCTAATACAAAACGCTGATATAGTTCAACCCGCTATTCTTATTTCCTAATTGACCGGCTCATCACAGCCATCTGCAAGGAAGTGTTTCAAAGAATTTCCGCGATTATTGCGTCGTATTGTTGCTAATTTTGTTCAGCTGTTGTATGTTGTTTTTTAAACACTACTTACCTCATACACCGAGAGGTGTATAACAAGTTACGCAGTGTATCTACACTGTGAGTTTACTAGAATACTCGTGCTGGTTGGTCACTAAGCTTAAGTGTGGTCTTAATAGCCCTCTAAGTGGTTGATTGGTCTCGAAGCCAACACCACCACCTAACATTGTTGGTAATAGTCATCGTTTGCGTGCGTAAGGTGTATTCAGATGTGGTTGCAGGGTTGAGCTTAATCTCCGTGTCCTGCCTTTCGAGCTAGCAGCTGTTGTATTAAGTTATTGCATTTGTCTTGCCTTTGAAGCTGTGTACTAATGTCGCTTCACCTTCCAATTTTAACCCGTTCCATAAATTTTAAATTCTTAAGTTAAAAAGAAGAAAAACAAACATGTAACACAAAAGATAACAAACACTGATGCACAATCTATCACATTTGAAGAACAGAAATTATGCCCTCACACACACACACACACACACACACTCACTTCCCCTAGTGTGTATGTGTGTCCCCTAGGGGACACAGGTGGAAACTGAGTGCCCAAATGAGCCACAGAGATATTAGAAAGAACTTTTTTAGTGTCAGAGTGGTTGACAAATGGAATGCATTAGGAAGCGATGTGGTGGAGGCTGACTCCATACACAGTTTCAAGGGTAGATATGATAGAGTCCAATAGGCTCAGGAAACTGTACACCTGTTGATTGACGGTTGAGAGGCGGGACCAAAGAGCCAGAGCTCAACCCCCGCAAGCACAACTAGGTGAGTACACACACACACTCTCACTCACTCACACACGAATCTGTACACCAGTTGAATGACGGTTGAGAGACGGGACCAGAGAGCCAGAGCTGAAAACCCACAAGCACAACTAGGTGAGTACACGCACTTCCCTCCATACATTCTACCGTCCCTTGGGGTGAACGACGGTCTCGCGTCATACAGGTCGGCGTTCAATCCCCGACCGTCCTGGTAGTTGGGCACTATTCCTTTCCCCGTCCCATTTCAGATCCTTATCCTGACCCCTTCCCAGTGCTATATAGTCGTATTGCCTTGGTGCTTTCCACCTGATAACTCCCTTCCCTTCCCTCTCGCTCTCTCTCACATGTTGCAATGCAATGCGCATATAAACAATGCAACCACCTCGCCCTAGGAAAGAGAGCTTTATTGTACCGGAAAATATCTTCTAGGTGGATACCGGATATCTTACGTGGTTTTCAGATAACATACCATAAATATTTTAGTTATGGAGCCAACCACTTGGGGTGGACGGTAGAACGATGGTCTGGGTTCGTGCAGGTCGGCGTTCAATCCCTGACCGTCCAAGTGGTTAGGCACCATTCCAGATCCTTATCCTGACCCCCTTACCAGTGCTATATAATCGTAACGACTTGGCGCTTTCTCCTGATAGTTCCCTTCCCTATCAGAGCGATGGTGCATCGTTCTTTCTGAATGTTTTTCATTTTTTCATTTTTCAATGACCAACTTCTGCTGACACATTAAAGCCGCTCTCTCATCAGATGAACCATCAGAGCAGTATATATGGAACAAATCAATGCGCCCCCCCCCTGATAGCCAATTAGAAAAAAAACAAATACTGAAGATTTGAGATTTATTTAAGTCCCGTTTGAAACATATTGCAACTAATTGCATTTCAGATTAAGAAATGTCAAACTGCCACTGCCATCGTAAGTCCAACTACCTAAAGCATAAAAACTACCTAAAGCTGCTTGTTAATAGATCTTACGTCGGAAAATATTTACCAGGAATAAAAGTTGGGCGAGGAAGCCATCGTAACTTCAGATTTCGAGAACTCGCGAAAATTTCATACAATCGACCGAGAGAGAAAGTTTAGATGATTGAAAATTTTGTAACGAGGCAGCAAATGTTTAACTTCGTGGGCGCTGAGGCCGTCAGGAGGGAAGCTGGAGGTAAAACGTGAACACTTCGGAATGCGACACAGGAAGCTGCTCACGCTGATGAAATGTGGTCACAAAATGCAGTTAATGTAACGACTTTAACCACTTATTGCAGGGTTTGGCCTAGCCTCTTTGAACAATATATATATATATATATATATATATAATATATATATATATATATATATATTATATATATATATATATATATATATATATATATATATATATATATATATACCCCCCTATATATATATATATATATATATATATATAATATATATATATATATATATATATATATATATATATATATATATAGGGGGGTACCACCTCTGGTGCAATTATAGGGACCCACAGCCTCAGAGAAGGGAACACAGAGCATTCAGGAAAAACTTGCCATTTAACTCTGAATACATATGAGTGTTCGCTTCTCCTACCACCCCCCTTTTTTATGGTGTACACTTTATTATGCAAGGTTACACAGCTACATATATGATTGTATACAAAAAATGAACAAGAGGACACAAAAAAAGTTCGCTTCCTAGAGGCTGTAAATTTCCTCGAAGTCCTCCGACGTCGGGCAGGAACCGAGGATGCAGCGAGCATTCCCCCTCTGGATCGCGACACTGAGGCGCTGAAAGAGAAAACTTGCCGCTCTAGGGTCTCTTGTGGTGTCAGTGAGCTTGGAACCAAGATCCTTAAGAAACCTTCTTGCACTCTCTCCCCATGGGCCTAGGGTCTCAGACCCTATTGGAACGAAGTTGTACCGATGATCTAATTGCCTGTACTTGGCTGACTTGTCTCTTTCTCTGTGTGTCGCCGCGGCTCCTGCTGTGCCGGCAGAGAGGTTGATGTATGTGGCTGCCAGGGTGGATACGCAAATATAGTCCCATGCCAACTATCTGCCACCCTTCCACGGACGCAGTGTGATTCCGTCTGGTCGGCCGGCAAAGCTAACAGTCACAGTTCAGAAGGTTGCGGGGCTCTCTCTCCGCTGGACACTGAGCAGAGACAAGGCTTCTTTTAATGATGTCGTTGACTTCGTCGTGTCTAGTGTGCCAACCACCAGATTTTCCACAGTGCAGGCCATGCAATCCATATTCGTCAGCATCTGCCTCGCCGCAAATACACCTATGACCAGTGTGGATAGGGGCAGCAAGACGGAGAGTGACTGCAATACGGAGCTAATAATAATAATAATAATAATAATAATAATAATAATAATAATAATAATAATAATATATATATAATGTATATATATATATATATATATATATATATATATATATATATATATATATATATGTATGTATATATATATATATATATATATATATATATATATATATATATATATATATATATATATATATATATGTATATATATACGCAATTGACGATCACTAAACACTGATCATTTCTATGCGGAAAATCCACATGAAATGGGAAAGAGATGAACGTTTTGGCCGATCTGGGCCTTTGTCAACACCTGACTTCCTTTGTCAACACCTTTGTCTGTCAGGTGTTGACAAAGGCCCAGATCGGCCGAAACGTTCATCTCTCTTTCCCATTTCTCTGTGGATTTTCCGCATATATATATATATATATATATATATACATTATATATATATGTATATATATATACATATATATATATATATGTATATATATATATATATATATATAATATATATATATATATATATATATATATATATACATTTATATATATGTATATATATATATATATACATATATATATATGTATATATATATATATATATATATATATATATATATATATATATATATATATATGTGTGTGTGTGTGTGTGTGTGTGTGTGTGTGTGTGTGTATGTGTGTGTGTGTGTGTGTGTGTGTGTGTGTGTGTGTGTGTGTAGTGAGTTCACCATAGATTGTTCAGTGAGTATCCACATGGTCTTCTCTGAATACTCTCTATTTTCTTCTCCGAGGCTATGGGTCCCTACACTTGCACAAGAGGTGGTACCCTATATATAAAGATAGATATAGTGTGTGGGAGAGAAAAAATAGAACGTGTAACTATGGAGCAATGGAAGTGGCTTCATCTGCAGCAGGTTGTGATCTCTGACAAGTTCAGTAATTACTAGGAAACTGGAAACCTCCATAAGACTCATTAACCTATGGTCTGTGGCGCCAGGCCTCGGCGCCAGTATCTCCCAGCGCTTCCACCAATTTGCTGAGAGGAGCTTCCTGTCGTGGGTGCTGGGAGGAACTTCCTGTCGTGGGTGCTGGGAGGAACTTCCTGTCGTGGGTGCTGGGAGGAACTTCCTGTCGTGGGTGCTGGGAGGAACTTCCTGTCGTGGGTGCTGGGAGGAACTTCCTGTCGTGGGTGCTGGGAGGAACTTCCTGTCGTGGGTGCTGGGAGGAACTTCCTGTCGTGGGTGCTGGGAGGAACTTCCTGTCGTGGGTGCTGGGAGGAACTTCTTGTCGTGGGTGCTGGGAGGAACTTCCTGTCGTAGGTGCTGGGAGGAACTTCTTGTCGTGGGTGCTGGGAGGAACTTCCTGTCGTAGGTGCTGGGAGGAACTTCCTATCCTGGATACTGGGAGGAACTTCCTATCCTGGGTGCTGGGAGGAACTTCCTGTCCTGGGTGCTGGGAGGAACTTCCTGTCCTGGATGCTGGGAGGAACTTCCTGTCCTGGATGCTGGGAGGAACTTCCTATCCTTGGTGCTGGGAGGAACTTCCTGTCCTGGGTGCTGGGAGGAACTTCCTGTCCTGGGTGCTGGGAGGAACTTCCTGTCCTGGGTGCTGGGAGGAACTTCCTGTCCTGGGTGCTGGGAGGAACTTCCTGTCCTGGGTGCTGGGAGGAACTTCCTGTCCTGGATGCTGGGAGGAACTTCCTGTCCTGGGTGCTGGGAGGAACTTCCTGTCCTGGATGCTGGGAGGAACTTCCTGTCCTGGGTGCTGGGAGGAACTTCCTGTCCTGGGTGCTGGGAGGAACTTCCTGCCTGGGTGCTGGGAGGAACTTCCTGTCCTGGGTGCTGGGAGGAACTTCCTGTCCTGGGTGCTGGGAGGAACTTCCTGTCCTGGGTGCTGGGAGGAACTTCCTGCCTGGGTGCTGGGAGGAACTTCCTGTCCTGGGTGCTGGGAGAAATCCCTGCCCTGGATGCAGAATACAACTTTTTGATCCAGGGAGACTTCTTGGCGGGTTTTAATTACTCCCAAACTTTCTTCTCTTCTCTCTGTTGGTGAACTTGACACAAACGTTCCGCAGGTGTTGTGGCTGAGTGTAAAGGGACGCGCTGAAGGGGTGGATAGTGGTTGGGAGGGGGAAGGATAGGGAGTGAATGGGTGGAGTGAAGAGGAAAGGAAATTAGAAGTGGAGGGGAGGAGGTTAGCTATGAAAGAAATATAGGGAGAGTAGTTTAGGGAAGAATGAGAGGATAGTCTCTCCGAGACACGAACCTTCCGTGTAATGAAGTAAGGGCGAAGAGTTTAGAACAGCTTGTTGACAGAGCCAGGGTGCATGGGGGGAATTGTGTAAAAACCCTGGTTTGTGTCTTGGAGAGACTGCAGGATCCGTGTGAGGGCAGTAGCACTCCCGGTTGCAATTCTTTTAACCATGTCGTAGCACAGTCGATTAAGGCAGTGTCTGGGATCCTCTCGGACGTAGATTCGAACCCCTCATCACGGTCCTTGGGGATTTGTTCATTTGATGCATCACGCTATTGTGATTTCTGTGTGTAAAGTGTTTGAACAATTTCTTAATAAATCAGGGCGGGTCAAAGAAGTATTCAGGTTAATGAAATTCATTGATAATTATTGTTCAAGCTTCCAGTCTATATGTTTTGAAAATTACAATAAAATCCAAATTTTGAGATGGCAAGATAAATGTTACAGTATTAGGGTTAGACCACACAGCTGCTTCGAAAATCATTCTGGAGTATTCGAGGTATTTTTTCAACCTTTAATAAACGTAAGGCTGAGGACGTAAGGATGAGAAGCGAGAAGCAGAAGCTCTACTGATCCCGATTTTCAGAATAAATACACATTGTAACAAAACACTTCATAAACAGATCGTCATTGTTACTCTGTTACAAAGTTATAACAAAATTCTGCTTACAATTTCTACAAATATAAATTACAGCATCACTAAGAGTTTGTTGTAGCAGTAATATATGATCCGTTAATTAGCACTACTAGATTACCACGGAGATTTGATAAGACTATCAATCAAATAAAAAATATATACATGTATGTGTAAAGAGTTTGGCCTAAAGAGTAAAGAGATAGTTAATGTGGACATGATGTTGGCTTGTACATAAACGTTGGCTTCTGGAGACCATTTGCCGGGTTGGCTCCACTTTGTTTGAGCTTCTGTTGAAGAACGTTACGGATAGCTCCTTGGAATCTCCGTATTTTGACGTTTTATTCGGATTGCTTGTCCTTTGTAACACCCCACTCCACTTTCATTCTAACACTTTATCCGGAATGATCATACTTGGAGGTTTCATTTGGACTGGTGACACATTGGACAGTTCATCCGGACAAGTGACCATTTATGGTGTTATATCCAAAATGGTGACTCTCTGAAACTCCCCTCCCATTTCCATTCCCGATTCTGAAGCCATATTGGAAATGCAGACACATTGTAACTCCCATTTTATACGTTTTATCCAGAATTATGAAACATTGACCTTAACCCCCAATGAGGGGCATTTAACACTGAGGGGGCTAGACTGCTGAGTGGACTGCGCTTAGAATTCGTAGTCCTGAGGTTTCGCGTTCGATCCCTAGTGGAGGCGGAAACAATGGACAGTTTCTTTCACCCTGATGTGCCTGTTACATAGCAGTAAATAGGTACCTGGGAGTTAGACAGTTGCTACAGGCTGCTTCTGGGGGTGTGTAACAAAAAGGAGGCCTGGTCGAGACCCGGGCCGCGGGGACGCTAAGCCCCGAAATCATCTCAAGATAACCCCACCTCCATTTTGAACACTTTATCTCAAAGTGTAACTCTTGAGTACCCCCTTTCTCCATTACTGTACACTTTATCGAACTGGGGACACATTGGAACCCACATTTAATACATGTTATCCGGGCTAGAGACTCTGAAAGATTCAGATACAGTACCCAGAATGGTGGCATTCTGGATACTGTATCTGTAGGCATTATATCCGAAGCGCTTTACTGAAGAGAATATCGAAATCCATTGTAAGTTCTTTCCCAAATGATTTATTAGATCTTATTGTATATTGGACTTGCACCTAAATGATGGTCAGAGCCACTGTGTATAAGCTCTTGAATATAATGCGCTGGGACTTCAAACTCAAACTGCAATAAATAAGGTATTTAATGCTCTGATTCTGGCCACCTGAAAGGTTTCCACAAGGAGCCAGATCCCCCTCCCAACAAATACACATTCATTCTTCATTTCCATACAACAAAATGAAATATAGACAGTTTAATTCACCAATGCAAATACGTAGTAAATCTGTACTAGAACTTTTTATTTATTTATTTACACAAAATATTTAATTAAAAAGATTTTATATTTGAGTACAAGGATCAGAGCCCTTCCCCTTGATCTGCCTTCTATTATTCTCAAGTCCTTCCGATTCCAAGACAGTTTAGTTGCTTCCTGAGATACTGTTTGAGAAAACTTCCCCTGAGCTGTGTTTCTACACTCTCATTCAGCCTCTATTGCCCTTCCTCCTTCCGCTTGCTTCTAGCCATTTCTTTCCATCATCCGCATTCCCTCCTATTCCATCCCAGTAATTCCCTCTCTCCCTTCCTGTCTATCTTTTGCTCCTAATCTCCCTAGCCTTGGATAAAATTCAACCCGTCCTCATACTAGGCTGTTTAAAACAGCGGCCGTCCTCCTTAGACGCATTTATCAATTTTAAGAAACAAAAATTGGTTTGTTCTCATACATAAAGTATATTATTATACATACAAAGTCTATGCATAGTTAGGCGTAGGTTAGGTTCTCTTGGTAATTATTTGCATTTGAAGTACGTGGGTGAAGCATTTATAGCAACCCGTCCTCGACTCAAGTCCATTACATTCAGCGGTCGACCCCACAGACGCATTCATAAATTTTAACATGCTGTTCATTCAAAACGGGAATTTTCTCATGTATAAATTAATATTATAATATATTGGCATATTGTGTATATATAGGCATAGGATAGGTTAGGTCAGGTGTTTAGGTTCTGTTGGCGATTATTTGTATTTGTAGTACGTGGGTGAAGCATTTATAGCGTTGTGATTCGAACAAAATTCGTCAGTGAAGCACTTGTTCCGGATATGTTCGAACACCAGCAGTTGTGAGTCGTGTGTAAACCGCTTTTCATTCATAATCAGGGGGTTTGGCGGGTGCATGGAATCACTTTTGGATCTTTGTTTGGAGGACGGGCTGTTTATAGAATTGTGATTCGAACAGAGGACGTGAGCGAAGCACTTGTTCCGGAAGTGTTCGGACGTCAACAGTTGTGAGTCGTGTGTAAAGTGTGTTTTTTTTTAATTCATAAACAGGGTGTGTTTAGCGGGTGGATTAACGATCACAAGTCGATATCCTGGACACGTGGATGTGATATTAGGTGCCATCTGGATACATGTATGTGATATCAGGTGCCACCTGGATACATGGAGGTGATATCAGGTGCCATCTGGATACATGGATGTGATATCAGGTGCCATCTAGATACATGGATATGAGATCAGGTGCCATCTAGATACATGGATGTGATATCAGGTGCCATATGGATACGTGGATATGAGATCAAGTGCCATCTGGATACATGGATATGAGATCAGGTGCCATCTAGATACATGGATATGATATCAAGTACCATCTAGATACATAGATGTGATATCAAGTGCCATCTGGATACATGGATATGAGATCAGGTGCCACCTGGAGACATGTATGTGAGATCAGGTGCCACCTGGATACATGGATATGAGATCAGGTGCCACCTGGAGACATGGATGTGAGATCAGCTGCCACATGGATGTGAGATCAAGTGCCATCTCGGTGCGTCTGGGAGGGCGTGCCTTGAGGCCATCAGCGCTGCCGAGTGCCACAACTCACGTTAATTCATCGCTGGCATTAAAACTCAATGAGCATAACTTTGGCGAGTCGAAGCCTCGCTATGAGAAAGCAATTTCTGCTGCCAACGATCGCTGACTTGAATTACGGCAACGGGCCGTTAGGCGAGGGGTTGTTATTGATGAATCTCCCGTTGATGACCCGGACTTGTTAGTCAGTAGTTTATTTTATCCCTGATTTCTTGAACTTGTTAGTTGGCGTTCTTGTACAGAGACTGTTAGCTTCTCTGATCGGATAGTTGGTTTCTTAAGCACAGACTTTGTTCTGTTTTACACGCGTTTGTTTATTAAAGAAAATAGAACGAGGGAACCATCACTAGTTGGGATGGAGCTATGTAACATCGGAAAGGGGAACAAAAAAAATAAGCATTCGACAGGATTTTGATAGGCAATATTAATGTGGATATATACATTATTTTCTACATTTCCCTTTCTTTCCTCGAAGACAGATTTTTGGTCTGGATTGCCACACTGATATAAACCCAAGTTGTCCTCAACTACCTGCAGTTAAACCGACGTAAACCGCCCCTAGCTTGACACAAATCCCAGCTAGACTGGCCTAAACCAGTAGCTGGCCAGACGCACATTGCTACCAGCTGGCCTGACATTATAAACCATATCTTGCCTGATATAAACCATATGTTTCCTGGCATAAGCAACATAAACCAACAGTGGGCCTAATATAAACTACAGCTGGCCTGACAAAAACTAACAATTGGCCAGTTACAAACCAATAGCTAGCCTAATATAGGCCCCAACTTCTATCCGGCTCCCACTGCCTAACTCCCAGCACTGGGTACCGCCGCCACCACAGTTTTCTTAGTGACAAAACTGTGGTCCGTTATCTCTCGAAAAACCCGTAATGTTCACCACAACTTCTGCTGTATCTCCTTTTTTTCTTTACTGTAATATGCGTGTGGGGGGCCGCGGTACATGCAGATCCCGACCTTTGATATTTTAATTATTATCTTCGCAATCTCAAATATTTTACTTTGGTAAGTTTCCAGCCAAATGGTAACATGAAGGGTAAAATTATCCACAAGCATTACCCACATCTTTGAATGAGGTAATTTAGTACAGTTGTGTATACTTATATATTAGATTTAAAATGTGGGTTTAGTATGGAAAATCCAACATCACTACTATAGATATCCAACTTGCATTTGGAGTATTTGCTTATGGAGATTTTTTATTCAGATTAAACCTAATAACCCAATAAACACACAACGCAACTGACGTTAGTTTTTTTTTTTTTTTTGCTAATTTTACTTTGATTAAACGTTTATCGTACTGACGTTTACAAATAATGTGTTACCTGAGTATTTTCTAGAAATATAACCTGACGTATATATAACATGAGAGAGAGAGAGAGAACTTGAGTCTATAATAATTGGTTGGAATATACTGATTTTCATCTAATTCATACTCAGCTTAAATCAAATTCAAAAGTTATAAACGAAAGGATTTTTAAGCATATTTTCTACCACAAACGTGGCCACACATTTACAATGCTAACCAGAAAATATATACATTTTCTTCTGTCCTCCATGGACAGGGTTAGAGATCTATTAAATATATAATTCAGTGATTTATTGAACAATCAACCACAGAAAGTGATTATAGTGTTTTTAAAATGCTAATCTAACATACAAACATAAATACACAGATCTACGTCTGTCCTACACTAACAGTGTTCGAGGTGTCTTTTTACAGTATCATTAATGTGCGTTTACAAAAATTAAATGCAATTCTGACCAGCTTCCACATATCCTGTGTACACATACACACATACATATATATATATATATATATATATATATATATATATATATATATATATATATATATATATATATATATATATATATATATATATATATATATATATATATATATATATATATATATATATGTTGTTAAATATGACCGAAAAAGTGAGATTAATAATTCTAACACGAATTTTCTCAATATTTCTTTTTAATCTGTTTTATGTTTCTTTTTACTGACGATGGTAATTGAAAAATCAATTCTCCAAAATTCATTTTTATTTCTAGTCTAACGCGACACTTGAACGGTTGTGAGAGTAGAATCTCCTCTCTCCTCTCACAACCAGACCATCACAAAAGAAGTCTTAACGAACAACACAGAAATCATCGATAGGTACAGCGATAGCAGGCGGCTCGACATCTGCGAGGCATTACACATCAAAAAGTTAAAACCAGCAATCAACAGCCAATTAATACACAACTATATTCTACCCACTTCAAGACTCCGAACCAATATAAAAGCATCAAGAGGAAGTATGGGCAAATAGGCCCTCGGCAGTTATTTCCATTCTTATGCTCTCTTATCCGACTAATACCCATTGTTCCGTGTTCTGTCGTGTATTTTGTCACAAGTTTGTTCACCTCATCCAAAACTGTTGCGTCATATCACCTCACCCAAATGCGAGTATAAGTACAACGGATTAGATGTTTAGTGATAGTATAAGTATGACTATGTTTAGTGTTTTCAGGTTACAGTTGTGTGTGTAAACTAAAGTCTTTGAAAATGTAATAAGTTATTACGAAACACGTTCAAGCGTCGCGTCACACTAGAAATAAAAATTAATTTTGGAGAATTGATTTTTCAATTACCATCGACAGTATAAAGAAACATAAGAAATATTGAGAAAATTCGTATTAGAATTATTAATCTTACTTTTTCGGTCATATTTAACAACATATGTTTACAAGAAAGACTGCTACCAAAATATACTATATATATATATATATATATATATATATATATATATATATATATATATATATATATATATATGTGTGTGTGTGTGTGTGTGTGTGTGTGTGAGAAAGCTGCATGAACGCGCAAGCCATATATCACTAAGAACTCTTTGACCCGGCCAGGATTCGAACCCATGCCGTCTAGGATCACCCCTAAACGTACACAGTACCGTGACCACCGCACCAATGATCGTCCCAATGACCGCACCAATGAGACGATCATTGGTGCGGTGGTCACGGTACTGTGTACGTTTAGGGGTGATCCTAGACGGCATGGGTTCGAATCCTGAATCCATAAATTTTTACACATTTCACATCATGTGTTAATTTTCGTGATTTACATACATTGATATTAATGTCAAGTAGAGCGTGAATGTATACTCTTCAGCGTGACATTTCGAGAGTACCTTTGGGGGTGGTGGTAAATATTGAGTGTAGACTTCCATATTATGTCCATGTCACACCCCAGGCGGTCGTCTCAACCCTATGGGGCGTAGAGTGGATATTCCACTCTCCAGCACTCTAACTGGAGGCAGCTCCTTCCTTTCCTACCCTCCTCCTTCCTCCCTTGCGTTATGGCCACTTTCCACTCTCCTTCACTCTGGCTCGAAGGCACACTTTCTGGCCACTTTCACCCTGTCCACTCCCCCTTCACTCTGGCCGCGGCACTATTTCTTGCACTCCGGGCGGAAGACGTCTTTCTCTGTTTCCCCCCTGGGAGACTTTTTAATTAACCACGGGACAAAAATAACTGGGGAAATAAATTCTCAGTGTGTTCCAGTGCATAGCGTTCATGTGGGACGCTACTTAATTATGACTAACTCGCAGTCACATTAGAGGAAGTGTAGTGCAAAATTAAACTCGGGTCGTGTAAGTTAGCACAGATGTTAGACCTAATCTCTGGCGTTCAAGAAGTTGAGAAAAACGAGAGAGAGAGTAAGGAAGGGAAGGGGGGAAAGATAGGTAGGAAGGTAATTAAGGAGGTAGGTAGATTGGTAGATTAGTCAACTTTCGAACAAACAGGAATCGGGAAAACAACTGGGGTTTATTTTCTCTCTCAAACAAACATCTCTCATTCAACTTTAACTCGTATTTCTTCATTCTATGTATAGGTATAGCAATTATTGATATAGCCGTAATCCCGATCCACCTTTCTTATCCATATATGTATCCAATCTATTATTGAAACCTGTTACACTGTACGACTTAACCATAGAAGCTGGAAGCCCATTTTGCTCATCCACAGCACTATTTCCAAACCAGAACTTCCCTATGTAACTCATAAATTTAATTTTCACCAGCTTGTACCCAATACCAAATACTGTGGGTTGTGGGCTATTCCGGCAGCTTAAGAGCCTTTTTCATATTCGTCTTGGTTATGCGCCATATATTCTTGAAAACTTCGATCATTCTCACCTTTGTTATGCGTCTCTCTCTAGCAAGGGCAGATTGTGACATAGAATATTTAGGGGAAACAGCAGAAGAGCGATTGCCCCGTACTAGGCACCTCCTGTTTATTTCCACCCAAATTCATACATATATATATATATATATATATCTAACCTACGCTTGAAACAGTCAAGTAATCCTGCGTCTATTATATTACTCGGTAATTTGTCCCACACATCAATTACTCTGTTTTCAAACCAATACTTACAAAGGTAATTATTGGAACCTAAACTTATCTAGTTTATATCCATTATTTCGTGTTCTAGTTTGCATTGATATATATTTAGCACCTTATTATTCATGATTATATATATAAATATGTATTATATATATAAATATATATATATAAATATATATGTATATATATATATATATATATATATATATATATATATATATATATATATATATATCCATAAATATTTGTGTGTGAGAGAGCTAGGTATATATAAAGACCTCGGTCGTCACCGAACGATTCTTGGCCCCAACTCTTGCTTAATGGGTCCTTGACATAAGTGATCATTGGCAGGGCAAATTGCCTCCTCACAGGGAAACCTTCGACTTAGTAAGAGTTATGCTCATCGCAATTTAATGACGGCTGTGTATTAGGTATTGAACCGGCGTATATGGTGTACTCTGGGTGTACTGAGAGACTATAGCGGCGTATATAGCGTACTGTGGGTGTATTATGGGACTAACTGCTCCTACTTGTCCTAATGGCGTACAGTGGCAGCGATGATGTTTCTTACCCGATTGTTAGTCCTTATGTGGCTACGTATCTGGCCTGCGTAGCTACATATCTGGTCTGTGTAGCTACGAATCTGACCTGTGTAGCTACATATCTGGCCTGTGTAGCTACGTATCTGGCCTGGATAACTACGTATCTGGCCTGCATAGCTACGTATCTGGCCTGGATAACTACGTATCTGGCCTGCATAGCTACGTATCTGGCCTGCATAGCTACGTATCTGGCCTGGATAACTACGTATCTGGCCTGGATAACTACGTATCTTGCCTGTGTAGCTACGTATCTGGCCTGCATAGCTACGTATCTGGCCTGGATAACTACGTATCTGGCCTGTGTAGCTACGTATCTTGCCTGTGTAGCTACGTATCTGGCCTGCATAGCTACGTATCTGGCCTGGATAACTACGTATCTGGCCTGTGTAGCTACGTATCTGGCCTGCTTAGCTACGTATCTGGCCTGCGTAGCTACGTATCTGGCCTGTGTAGCTACGTATCTGGCCTGCGTAGCTACGTATCTGGCCTGCGTAGCTACGTATCTGGCCTGCGCAGCTACGTGTCTGATCTGGGTAACTATAAATCTGATCCACAAATCTATTCTCCTCCTTGACACATCCGGATGTCCGGATATCAACATAAATAGCTGATGCGACAGTAAATCAGGATTTTATTTCCTCAGTCGAAAGGCTGGGTTTAAGTACCCTTAATCGCCCAGATTAACTTCTTTATATATCACATCACTATAATTTTTCTCGCCATTAAATTAATTACTATTGAATTGTTAAAACAAACTTCATATCATTCTCTAGGATACTGGTGGTACTGATCATCAGAATATTTAGTCGAATGATTATCACATTATCGACGATCATATGTCCCTTATCGACGATGAAGGGACGACGAAGTCGATCGTCGTCCCTTCACTTTCTAGTGTGTGGTTTGGTCAACATATTTCAGCCACATTATTGTGGATCCTTGTCTGCAATATCGTGTTTCTGTGGGATACATATATTAAAAATTATTATAAAGCTTTTTTAAGGTTAAGAGTTTTACGACAGGACTCTTTGATTGCAAACAGGGATCGATGTGTTGGGTGTTTGCTGTGCAAAACCATCGAGTCATCCCATGGGTCCTACAGGGAAAGTCGAGACCTTAGGGCAAAGTTTCTTACCTCAGGGCTTAACAGTGGTAAACAGGTACCCGCGAGTTAGGCAACTGTTGTGGGTTGCCTTTCCAAGTAAGATTTTCCCGGGACCTTTCTTCTGTGACGTGACTACACATAGGATCCATTATGAGGCATTCAGAAGATGTCATATACAAATTTAAAAAACACATTTTCTTCCGCACAAAATTAAAGACACGAATTCATTTTAAAAAATGAGTGAAGGTAAAAGACAAAAAAACGAAAATACATAAACGAGAAAACGAAATGAAAGTCTGAAAAGGGAAAATTGTGTGCATAATATTTGAGTTTCAAAATCAACATAGAATTCTTTTCATAGTTCATTTTGCACTATCTGCAAGAAATAAAGGGAGTAATGACTTTTGTACAAAACAAAATGTTTTCAAAAGAGGGAAAAGTCTCTCCTGACTTGGTCAAGTCGTCGTTACAAACTTGTGTGGGGGATAGCAACTGTGAGGAGAAAAACATTTTAAATAAAGATTTTAGACTGTATGGTTGAGACTGCCAATTTAATGTGTATACACCAGAGGTGAACCTTCCTCCTCGGTGTTGTTCACCGAAAGTTTACTTTATTTCTGACCTATGTACACTTTGGAGTTCAAATATAGTAGGAATGTACACTTTGGCGGCCATGATAAAGCAATGAGACATGTCTTTCATAACATGTAAAAGGAAGGAGGGCTTGAAAAGACACGAGGAAGTAAGAAAATGAACGCTGAGGGCAAAACAAGAACGCAAAGACAAAAAAGTTAAACACCATGGACGTAATGGATAACTGAGAGATAGAAAAAGTCGCACATTCAGGGTCTGAATTTACACATCACAAACAGTAATTAATAAGTGCTACTGGATACGTAAACACTCCCTCCTCTCACCCCTCAAACACCTTATAGATAACCCGCCATTAAACCCACATACACACTCACATTGGTGGTCCAAACACTGCTAAAACACACACTAGTGGTGTATGGCGCAGTGGCTTAGCTAGGGATGTCATCCTCTGGAAATGTCCATGGGATGTTATGTGAATGGACAGGTATAAGGTATTTCAACGCTTGAATCTACAATAGGCCGAGAGGAAAGGAAGTAATACTGAGGAATCATGAAATGAGGAAGAATTTATGAAGCAAGGGAGGTAATAAGTTAGGAGGGAGACATTGGAACTAGGAAGAATGAAGGTAGTTAAAGAGGAAATCGAGAGAAGAACCCTAAGAAGCAAGAGAGAGACTGGTGAGTAGAAGAGTGAAGAAGAGAGTGCAGGAAGGACCTACAACAACAGTACTGGAAGCTACTCAGATGTTGGAGAGTCAGCCAACGCACGAGGGATAGAGCTTTGAAGCCCACCTATAGCATCTCCCTTTGATATGATAATAATGTTAATACTTGCTTACTTGACTATACTGAGATGCTCTTACGTGTCCGAATGTCAACACGAGGCGCTTCGACACCCAGACGTGAAAGCCACATGTCGTGTGTCATTTGTTATACAGTAACACTTTCAACCACGAAGAGATTAAGGGCATACCCGATGTAATTTGGGAATACCCCTATGTCATACCCTAAGTGACAGAGTGCTGGACACTAACTCTGGCGAAGAGAAGTTCGCGGTTATAGAGAATAAGAGAAGAGGAGGAAACGGAGGGAAAGAGGAAGTAAAGAAGGAATAGGCGAAGGAGGAGAATCTATCACATTAGTGTAGGTAATAATTTTGCTGCTTTGCATTGTCGTCAACTTAACGCAACTTGTCGCTATTTTTTTCCAAATTAAGTGTTACTTCGTTATTTCAGCCGTTTTGTCTTGACATTTATTTATTCAATTAATTTCCACATTATAATACACTAATTAAACTATGCGGTACTTGCGTCAATTTATGTGAATTAATGAAAGCCAATTAAGTATAGTTTCGTTTTCTGCTGGGACAATTTTAATTTAGAAAACTCTCTTTTTTTTGCACTTAGCTGTCATAACATTCATGTTCTATTCATATTCATTTGTGTTTCTGGCGCATCAAAGCAACCCATCTAGATCAGTCGATGCTGATGCATCGAAAACATCAGTATTATGGTGCTTTAATTTGTACTACTATATTATTAATGGGTTGGTAGATTCCATACGAAACACGACATATTAAGTGAGAGGACGGAATGGTCAAATATGGTAATTGTATGTAACACAAAAAAGATAGACTCAAGGGACCTCCAAGGCATCCCTTTATTAGTCTGTCGGTTATCCTCCTGATAAAACACACGTCTCCACAAACAGCAATTGTTAGAATTAACTAAGAGTGAAGATATTTTCCGAAAACAGTTTCATCGTAGAACAAAGTTTGGAAAACGTTTTCACAGTGAAGAAACTTTCCGACGACGTTTTCACAGTGACGAAACTTTTTGAAAAAGCTTTCAATGAGAAAAGGTTTCGGCAACATTCTCACGAGATGAGAGCATCAAATGGAGAAAAGATGAGAGCAAAGGATCAAGGATGGGAATGAACTAACTGCCTTTGTGGCATTTGATGGGGGGGGGGTGGGAGGGGTGGATCTGAGGATGGAAGGTGGATGAATACTTGGGGGGGGGGCGAGGAAGGTGGAAATGGAAAGGCTTGCGGAGATTGAGTTGATGGTTCAGAGAACAGAGAGAAGTTGGTAAGGATTGAAGGATGGATTTTTTCTTTGATGGAAGAATGACTGATTGTATTCCAGTCTGGTCGAAGATCCGTGTGAAGGATATTGGGGGAAAGGGTTGTGTGAATGTGCGTGCGTGCGTGCGTGCGTATTTGGGCTTACGAAATGTCCCAGAAGTTATTGCCCAACTCCCTCACCATCTCCCACTCCCAATCTCCCTCACTATCCCTCTCCCTCCCTCTCTCCCACTATGAAAGCTCTCTTTGAAAACACTGTTTTCCAAAGCAATTATTCGCCCTACACTTCTAGTTAAACTCGGGTTGCGTAGCGGAATAATGCTGTGATCTTCGACAGGGGCGCGACACCGGAACACGACTTGGAGTTAATTATTCTCGCTGACGAGTCTCGCCCCTTCCACATAATTATTTTCAGCACGTCTCTTATTTTTATTATGCTATGGAACTGTCTTCAATTTCACATTTGATGGTAAGTGGTAGAAGGTGATATGTCCAGAAACGTGGGGTTCGATCCCTGTTTATGATCCCTCAGTATTCCCTCACAGACACACCACGTTGTTGTGATGGCGTTGTACTTCTCTTGCATGTTTTAGTGCAGCGTTCTTACCACTACACGTAACGAGTTCGTTCATCAACGAGTTCGTTCATCAACGAGTTCGTTCATCAACGAGTTCGTTCATCAACGAGTTCGTTCATCAATGAGTTCGTTCATCAACGAGTTCGTTCATCAATGAGTTCGTTCATCAACGAGTTCGTTCATCAATGAGTTCGTTCATCAACGAGTTCGTTCATCAACGAGTTCGTTCATCAATGAGTTCGTTCATCAAAGTTCGTTTCATCAATGAGTTCGTTCATCAATGAGTTCGTTCATCAACGAGTTCGTTCATCAACGAGTTCGTTCGTTCACATCACGAGTACTTTCATCAACGTGTAACCTTTTTACAAGCTCTAATGTTCCAAGTTTTACATTGAAGCCATGGATAGTGTGTTCATAATTGGTGTTCATTTAACGCCTCGGGAGAAAATGACAATGGTGACTATCCGAAAGGTCAAGGGTATTTAAGTATATTTTAATATGGTATTTAAGTATATTTTAATATGGTATTTAAGTATATTTTAATAGTGTGTGTGCGTGTGTGTACATCGAATCACGGTGAATATATTCTGGCAAGTTATTTTTGATTAGATCAATTCTCTTGATTGAAGAATACTTGCTGACTGGACAGTAAGCTCCGACCATGTTCTTAATAACCCTCCAGAGACCGGTAGTCGCAGGCCAAAGCCCTGCACCAAACAAAACCAATTGCCCGAATGACCTCGACTGCCAAGGACCAGGTCGCTTAACTATGCAGTGCTACAAAGCGAAAAACGACTCATAGAAGCCCACATTAGTTTATGATATAGTGTTGCCTCTCTGGAATTTAACTCTCTATAAGAGTTATAGTTAATTTCTCTATAAGAGAGTTTCCAATCCGTTGCCTTTTTATCCCAGTACTAAAGCTTTTCTGTGATCCCTTTTACCTGTATCACGTGCAGAGATAATGACAACAGGGCAGGTAAACAGAGCATAACCCAAACATTTATGGAGAAAGTGACGGCTTTTTGATCCGTCCTGGACTTGATAAGGCACCACGATGGAATTTATAATGCTCCAGGATTGCCTGAATAATAGTACAGTGTGGGCTTGATGAAAGTCTGTGACGGACTTAATAAGGATTGAGGTTTGAATTGGTAAGGATCAAGCTTAACCTACAGCTATGTTATGTTAGGAAGACCAGCTGGCAGCGTTGCCATGTTAGAAAGACCAATTATCAAAAATGGTCCATTGGTGCTTAACTCTAACAAAGCCGTGGTCAGGACACATTTACCCAGGTACATTTGCCATCCAGTACAAGCCATTATACTTATGTATGCATTGAAATTTTTTGTATTCAGTTGGCTTCAGCGATCCGTGAAAACCACGCAGTCGGGCGAGGCAAATAGGGCAGTAGAGCCTTCTCTTTGAATAGTGCTCTTGAAAACTAACTAAAAGACACCCAGGAATTAAACGCTAGACCAGTGTTTGTAGGTGGGAGGGAGGGGAGAGGTTCTTTCACATACCGATTTGCAAATTGCCAACCTAGAGGAAAATTGGGACCATGTTTAACTATGCAAATCATGGCGAAATGGTGAATACAAATGCGCGGTATTGCGCTGTGCTTAAAAAAAAAGAAGGCTGGCATACTTGCAACGGAACTATAGTGCAATTTCCAGAATGGTAATGATGTTTGTATGTTTTCGGTCGTATTGTCACATATTCAGTTTTTTCTCCCCCTTTAAACTCATGCAAACACGTACGCTTGCACGCGCGCGCGTAAATACGCAAACACAGGCGCACACACATACACACACACACAAGTTGACGGTTAGAAAGGCAGAGTCCAAGAGCTAACAACTCGATCGTGCAGGCACAAATAGTAAATATAAAGAGAAACTACAGACACACGGAGTCATGAGTTATGACGAAAGGCTGCGTGAACTGCACCTCACGTCGCTGGAAGACAGTAGAGCTCAGGGAGACATGATCACCACATACAAAATTCTCAGAGGAATTGACAAGGTAGACAAGGATAGACTATTTAACACGTCTGGTACACGCACAAGGGGACACAGGTGGAAGCTGAGTACCTAAATGAGCCACAGACACATTTGAAACAATTTTTTCAGTATCAGAGTAGTAGTAACATAAATGCATAGGAGTGATGTGGTGGGGGCTGACTCATACACAGTTTCAAATGTAGATGATAAGAGCGAGAGCTCAGGAATCTGTACACCAGTGATTGACGTTGAGAGAGGACCAAAGAGCCAAGCCCAACCCCAAGGACAACTAGGTGAGTACACTATAAGACACTGCTGTAAATGAATGACACTGCAATGAATGTACTTTACATGGATGTATATTTACAAGTAAATATACATCCATGAAAAATACACTACCCCCATCAACCGTAGCTGTAGCAGTGCCACATATAAAAATTATTTAAATAGAAATTGATATTTGACTAATTATATAGCGTGTATTTATGAATACATGCACCTATTATCCTTATTTCTCATTCTATTTCTCTTACTCCCACTTCATTTTTTTCTCATTACATTATTGTTTTCTCTCTCTCTCTCTCTCTCTCCTCTCTCTCTCTCTCTCTCTTTCTCTCTCTCTCTCTCTCTCTCTCTCTCTCTCTCTCTCTCCCATTCTTGTTCACCAGCCTCTCTCTTTATTCCTGTTCTTCGTGTGTGTGTCTCCTCTTTCCTGTTCTGTCTCATCTCCCTATCCCTGTTCTTTCAGTGTCTCTCTCTCCTCTCCCATCCTCTCCGCTTCTCCTGAAACGAGAGAAAATAACATCACACACGGACATAATAAGACGCACGTGAGTGTGTGTATTCACCTTGTTGTATTCACCTAGTTGTGCTTGCGGGGGTTGAGCTCTGCTCTTTCGCTTTCGGCCCGCCTCTCAACTGTTACTAACTACTTTTTTTCCACAACACATACACACACACCAGGAAGCAGCCCGTGACAGCTGACTAACTCCAGGTCCTATTTACTGCTAGGCAACAGGAGCATCAGGGTGAAAGAAACTCTGCCCATTGTTTCTCTCCGGCGCCGGGAATCGAACCCGGGACCACAGGATCACGCGTCCATCGTGCTGTCCAGTCAGCCACGGCCCCCTTAAGTCCATGTGTGTGTGTTTGTGTGTGTGTGTGTGTGTGTGTGTGTGTGTGTGTGTGTGTGTGTGTGTGTGTGTGTGTGTGTGTGTGTAGTGTGTGTGTGACATTGTCTCTGCTGCCGGGGACCGGCACTATTAGGGCTTATTGCACTCTGTCCTTGCTTTTGTGGAAGCGATGTAGTGCTGTGTCTTTGTTTACTGAGGGACTGCCTGTGCTCTTGTTTACTCTGATGATGGATGTGTCTTTGTTTACTGTGGTGCTGGTTGTCTTGTTTTGTGTGTGTGGGGGGGTGGCTGTATCTTTGTTTATTGTGCTATAAGTTGTGTTCTTGTTTACGACTGTTAAACGTGTGTCGTTCAAGAGTGATATCAGCCAGCCCAATCCCAGTCAAATTTGACCTCCATCGTCACTCCGAGTGTTGCCATCTCTTGTGACATTGGCGGAAATTGGCTAAACGGCAGTGACATCAACGGAAATTGGATAAACGGTGTTTTCTATAGGCGGAAATTGGCTGAACAACAGTTACAATGGCGGAAATTTGGCGACTTGCAATCACAGTGGAAAATTGGGGTGAATGACTGAATGTCATTAACATCGGCGGTATAATATTTATTCACACAACAAGTCGGATCTTTATTATTAAAAAAATAATATAACAAAGTACAAAAAAAGCATGAATTATGTGACTGGTATCATAGCCGTGAAGCTCTCTATATATAACCCCTTTACGGAGATATAATACCCCTTTCACGAAGCCCACTTGC
>WNGS01166226.1:14862104-14878458 GCA_020271785.1 Procambarus virginalis | reverse complement strand
TTTATGGATGATCCTTCCATTTTTTACATTTGTGTAAATTTTGTGTAATTATTTAGTGTACGTGCGTTCTTGTGTGTGTTTACTTACCTTGTTGCACTCGCCTAGTTGCACTAGTTGAGTCTTCGCCTAATTGTGCTTTGCGGGGGTTGAGCTTCGGCGCTTGGGTCCCGCCTCACAGCTTAATCGACTGGTATATAGGTTCCAGATCATATTGGGGCTCTATCGCATCTAGATTTGGAACCTGTGTGATGGAGTCATTTTCTCCACCACATTTACGTCCTATGGCTATTCCATATGTGTGATGTTTGTGTGTGTGTGTGTTGTGTGTGTGTGGTGTGTGTGTGTGTGTGTGTTGTGTTGTGAAAGCTGAACATAGGGTCTTAAAGGCCTTTCTAGTGTCTTATATTGTTCATTATACACTGAACAAAAACTCTATTAAACTATCAACTGGTATCCTAAAGGGAAGAGAAGATCTTATAGAGGTTTTACTAAACAACATTATCCATGAGCGTAAATGGGAGAATTTGTTGCCCGTATAAAATATAACGCACTTACTAACAACTACAATCGTTTTCATATATCGTAAATCTGGTAAATTTTCTAACTATCCTCTCACGCTGGCATTATAAGCATCATGCTGTCATCGTTTTTATAGCTGGTATCATCCAGACTATCTTAGGATTCCTTCCATGCTAGGGGTATTGTTAGCAGATCTGCACGCATTTTAGGGTAGTTAATCTTTAGAAATCTCGTGTCACTCAGGCCAGCATATTAATTAGCCTGAAATTGTTATTTTATTTGTATCTAATGTGTGGTAAATTGGCAGACTCTTGCTATCCAGTTATAAGCAACTTACAGTCGTTTAGGTATCGCAGTACCTTTAAACTACCTTAGGATCCACTCACTATACCTCCTATAAAGTTATATATGCAGCCCAGCGCCTAATACCCCAAATTCTATTAGGGTAATACTTCACACGGAAAAACGCCTCATTTGGGAGAAATTATTATGTGAGTAAACTAAATATCTAAATCTCGTAGCTAAATTATGAAAAAAATATGATTAAAAGTTATTAGGCAGCATTAACTTTGAAAATGTCTTCATTAACGTTTAATCGCGATAATTTGGGGTCTTGAGGAGCTTATGGATTAGTGGTATATTGGCAAATATAGAAGGGAGATAGTAGGCTCAGACACAACATCTTAGTGTATAATTGGCGGCCGTTCACCGTCGTAATAACTGGTGAACCTCAAGAGATTACGAGTTGATAGTTATGGAAGAGTTACGAAGCAATATAACGGAATGAGTTAACGAAACGTCGTCGTTTCTTCATGATCCGCCGCGTAGTTTGGTCATTAAGCAATTATAACAGAAAAATTTTAGAGGGCCATTATGACAGTGTTCTGTTAAAACGAGCACTGGATAAAATATGGTTGTGCTCTCAGTAATTCTATGCCACATCTCTCCCTTTCATGGCTTGTGTGAACAATCAATGCCTGAAATTTGTCTGCGGGTTTGAGTCTATAAAATTACTTAGTAGCATTTTCAATAGATATGTAACCCTCTACTTTTCAGTGTTTTCTATTGTATTTAAATTGCATATTTTAATTCAATTGGAATACTGTTTTATTTTTTATGTCATATTCTATCCCCTGCATATAATTCTTTCCTATATATCTAATCTTAAAGTTTGATTATAGAAAGAAAGTACAATGTTTCAGTTCTTACTGATTCCAATAGTTACCCTAACTCTCATGTTCCTACTGATTCGGTGCTTTCAAAAGACTGCATAGCATAAATTGGTTTTATCTGCCACAGCATAAGTATATTTCCTGCTACTAGTTTTACTCCTTGTGCTCCAACCCATCCTCCTGGTTAGATAATACCATTGTGACGGGCGTCAATAGTCACGAATTCGTATGTACTAAGCTTTTAGATAGTAATATATTGAAAAGTAAAAATTCATTTAAAATAAATGAAGCTAAAAAACAACTTAAATATGTCCTGGGCCTAATATAACACACATATGTACTATGTTAGTACTAATATTGAGAAGAAACACTAACACAGCTAATGAAGTTTGTTTTTGAGGATTACCGTCAGGGTATACCGATATGGCACATGTATCTGCTCTTCTGTATCAAAATAATATTTGTTTGAGTTTGCTCTATGCACACCTTTATCATGATTAAACGTAAACTCTCCGTTTCTCATGTGACTGTCAACAGGGTCACCAGTCAGCGAGCACCAGTTACACTTACATCTCACCCACTTAAAATCACTAGACAAACTTTAGAATAGTGCAGGTGAAGACTTGGTAAGCGGTTTTCAACTGTAAACTCGCCGAGCCTGCTCTCAGTACGGCAACTGAACATATATATTTTTAGCACTGCATCGCACAAAGGGTGTGCGTGGGATGGAAATAATAGCTTTTTAAAATGAAGATAAAATCTAAAACCCGCTCTCAATGGAGTCTTTTGCTGAGTTGTGAATTGTCTACAATAGAGGTTCTACCCTTCACTCTCTCTACCCTCTTCGCGACTTCCCCAACGACAAAATCACTCTTGGGATATTCGCTCTTGGTATATACCATCCTTGTATATATTAGTAGTCCCTCCTGAACATGGTACATTATATATATCCGTGGCCTTCGTTCTATGTGTGTTCCACCGCGCATTATGCCTTTGAGTAATGGTTTGGAAACGGGTTGAGGCCAGTGGATTCAGACTGATCTTACCTCACTCAAGCCTTCGCCTGTACCCACCAACTTCCCCCTCTACTCATCCCTTCTCGTGAGTCGTAGCTGTATCCTCACTGTAAGACAGTGAAACGTAGCTACGTTTCACTGTTTGAGTTTCAGTCTTTTGTAATCGTTTTCTTCTCTGATATACTGCTTATAGATCTCAATGGAGAAATTGTCAAGACCAGTATACGTGGTGAGATCCTGTATGTTATGTGACCTATATGTAATGAGACATATGTTACATATAGAAGACTTGACATAAGTTATCACCAATGACAGCAAAATCGCATATCCATATAAGTCTATGATTTTTGTACTCTTTCTATCCTAACTCAACTCCTTGAATTTTTTTCTTTCCGGCAGTGACGGCTCAGTTAGGTCCATCGACTGCTGGTCGATACTTTTTGTAAGATGCGGAGTGAGTCAGTTTTTTGTGCTTGTTTGGGAGGTTTGTTTGAAGTGAACGAAACGTTCATACGGAGCTGGACACAGACGGGAAAGTGATGATGGTATTGGAAAACTAACCATCAACTAACAATATATATTATCAAGCTTGAGGGACACCACACACACACACACACCACACCACACACACACACACACACACACACACACAACAAAACACACCCACACACACACACACCACCCACACCACACACACACACACACACACACACACACACACACACACACACACACACACGACGACACACAGTGTCAAATGTAGATATGATAGAGCCCAGTTAGGCTCAGGAACCTGTACACCATGTTGATTGACAGTTGAGAGGCGGAACCAAAGAGCCAGAGTTCAAGCCCCCGCAAGCACAATAGGTGAGTACAAATAGGTGAGTACACACACACACCACACACACATTATTGAATTAATAATATGTATAAACCATGATGTACTTCATATCGTGGGGAACCCCCCAACACATCACATTAACACAGGTTCTCTACAGGGAAGCCAAAATGCCAAAAAATTACACAGGAACACATTATAAATAAACCGCTTCCATATTTTTAACGAAAGTTCAGAAACTTAAGTGGATTACATAATAACGTCCGATATTACCTTTTACTACAATAGTTCATAGCGTTTATTACTTTATCGTGTTTGTAACATTACTACAACAGATGGTTATGACGATATTTAATTTGTAACATAATTTATTAGATTCAACTATAATCATTAAATTCCTCTATGATTTAAAAGTGGTTAACCAAATTCTGAAGAACATTCGTTAGTTTACTTTATCTTACCTTGCTCCTCCATGGGGAAACCTAATAGGAAGTGTTACCTTAATAAGTTTAAAAGTTTCACTCCCTGTCTGATATAACATTTTTGATGACGTTCAGAATACATTGGTTTCGCACTGCTGGGGACAGGAAGTCTGTTAGCATTATGGAGATCATACCTTGCTATAGGACGTGGACTGGTCGGTGCAGCGACGCCCTCGCTTCATGCAGGTCGCCGTTCGATTCCTGACAGTCCATGTTCTTTTACAATGTTCTGTTCGTTCTATCCCAGCTCCCAGCTCTCATATCCCGGCCCCTTGTCCTTATATCCCGCCCCTGTCCTTAGATCCGGCCCTTGTCCTTATATCCCTGGCCCCTTGTCCTTATATCCCGGCCCTTGTCCTTATATCCCGGCCCTTGTCCTTATATCCCGGCCCTTGTCCTTGTATCCCGGCCCCTTGTCCTTGATATCCCGGCCCCTTGTCCTTATATCCCGGCCCCGTGTCCTTATATCCCGGCCCCTTGTCCTTATATCCCGCCCCTTGTCCTTATATCCGGCCCCTTGTCCTTATATCCCGGCCCTTGTCCTTATATCCCGGCCCCTTGTCCTTATATCCCGGGCCCTTGTCCTTATATCCCGCCCCTTGTCTTATATCCCGGCCCTTGTCCTTATATCCCGGCCCCTTGTCCTTATATCCCGGCCCCTTGTCCTTATATCCCGGCCCCTTGTCCTTATATCCCGCCCTTGTCCTTATATCGCCTGCCTTAGATCCCAAGCCCCTTGTCCTATATCCCCGGCCTTGTCCTTATATCCCGGGCCCTTGTCCTTATATCCCGGGCCCTTGTCCTTGTATCCCGGCCCCTTGTCCTTATATCCCGGCCCCTTGTCCTTATATCCCGGCCCTTGTCCTTATATCCCGGCCCCTTGTCCTTATATCCCGGCCCCTTGTCCTTATATCCCGGCCCCTTGTCCTTATATCCCGGGCCCTTGTCCTTATATCCCGGGCCCTTGTCCTTATATCCCGGCCCCTTGTCTTATATCCCAGCCCTGTCTTATATCCCGGCCCTTGTCCTTATATCCCGGCCCCTTGTCCTTATATCCCGGCCCCTTGTCCTTATATCCCGGGCCTCTTGTCCTTATATCCCAACCAAGTGTTTTAGTCGTATTGGCTTAGCTCTTTCTCTTCTTAAATACCATATCATACCCTTTCTGATAGGTAGACTGTCCGTACGGTCACCCAACCAATTCCTGTGCTGACCTAAATGTGCAGAAACAGTAATTATAATTCGTGTTCACTATAACATCAGAATTCTAATGTTAGAAATGAAAGCGTAGTAATATGTAAGTTTCTCGAACTAATGTGTATCAACCTCAATGGGTTAGGTAGGTTGCCTAGGTTCGTAAGCTTCTGGACAGGCAAAAGCACTCCAAATTTAACGCTTTGTCAGAGGTTAGAAGCCAGACGATGGGGTTTAGCTTCGCACAACTTTCACACATGAAATATGGGGGTATGTGTCATAGACCGGTCCAGGTCGGTCCAAGTGCAATGCTTTAAGATATATCGGCATCTTAAATGGTCCCCACTTTGTTATTTTTCAGAGTCTGAAGTAAAATCGGGGCTTTGTTTTCCGTAGAGTTTGATGCTTAGTCCTGCCGTTTACCAGATGAAATGGGGAAGATGTTGGTAGGAAGCAAGGAAGAAGAAGGGAGATTGCGACAGAGGGAGAGAGGACGAATGTGGAGAGGAAAGGTTGATGAGACGGGGAGAGGGGAAATGGAATGTTACGGAGAGTACAGAGGAGAGAAGGGAAAGAGGAGGGGGGGATAGAAGAAAGATGAGAGGGGGGGAGATTGGAGAAAGGAGGAGACTGGGAAGGGAAGAGAGATGGAATGGAGAAGAGAGACTCGGCGACAGTCGGGTATTATATATCTATATATGTATACTCACCTATTTGTATACTTACCTATTTGTGCCTGCAGGATCGAGCTCTAGCTTTGGGCCAGATGTGTGTACTCACCTTGTGAGTATTGTGTACTGTGGGTGTGTGTGTGCGCATGTGTGTGTGTGTGTGTGTGCATGTGTGCGTATGTGTGTGTGTGTACTCACCTAGATGTGCTTGGGGGGTTGAGCTTCGGCTCTTTGGTCTCGCCTCTCAACCGTCAATCAACTGTGTACAGATTCCTGAGCCTACTGGGCTCTTATCATACCTACATTTGAAACTGTGTATGAGTCAGCCTCCACCACATCACTGCCTAATGCATTCCATCTGTTACTTACTCTGTGTGCGTGTGTGTGTGTGTGTGTATGTGTGTTTAGAAGCACAATCCTAAATTGTGCTTCTTAGCACAACTTAGGATTCTACTCCTTCTTGATAATACTGCTCAACATTTTTTCAAATGTTGTCTTCTTCTGAGATGAAAAGGGCAGTTTATCAAGCATTTTGACTGTAGACCAGTGTAATTGTCCTCGTATTAAGGACTGAAGGAATGTTTGTCTGGGATGTATGCTATGGAAACAATGAAATTTATTGTAGGGAGGATTCTAACCACTGGTATCGAAGGATTGATACGGATTATCAGTGGGCTCAAGTTGGAAGGGAAATGTCACTTGGAGCACCACACAATTGTCAATGTTCATCGCTGTGTTCAGGGAGAAAGTCACTCGGGTCGTCACAGTAAGGTCAAGGCTTGTTATTGTGCCCGGGGAAGAGATTCCTTATCGACTCGGCACTCAAAGGTCAGGGTTAACATCAGTCGGCTTGTGGGAACACGGCAGTGGATCTCTTCACCTTTATATTCTTTCAATCACCTCTACTTTCTCATGCAAAGTGTAATGGTTTATCTCTTTCGCCGCTATCGCTGGAGGTCTTCGTAATCCCTATTAACAGAGCCCCCTATTCATTGTCACCGGATACTGCGAATATTTGACATTTCTAACTAAACCCGCCTTGTCTTCTCCAGTCTGATTAGACCAACAATCCAGCTTTACAATTCTGCTCACGAATCTGTATAATTGCTGCCGATACGGATTTGGCTACGAGCAGACACCAAAGATATTTTGCTTGAAGTAAAAAAAAAGACATTTGATTCTCTTTTTTGTTACTATTATTAACATCTTTATTGATAAAATTAATTACAATTCTCCTAATTGAGGATTCAATTAATTCTTATGTATAATGAAACTTCAAGAACGTGACGTGTCTATGTATAAATGTAAAGGCTATGCAATGGGATTTAACTTGCGTCTCTGGACTCACAAGTGGGTATTGTGTGTCTTTGAGAGTCTAGGGACCCGAATTCTACCCAATTGCATTATTTCAATATTTTTATCTTCTTCACAAATTCTTTCTCTTTTCCATCTTTATTGTTGTATTTCTACGTAAAATAATCTGATTCTCGATAGACAATCATTTGCGTTCATATAAATAGAATGGGTGTAAACAGGAGCTCGTATTACCAATAGGATCTGCCTCTTACAGGCCAATAGGAGCTGCCTCGTATGGACCAATAGGAGCTGCCTCGTATGGACCAATAGGAGCTGCCTCGTATGGACCAATAGGAGCTGCCTCTTATAGACCAGTAGGAGCTGCCTCGTCTGGACCAATAGGAGCTGCCTCTTATAGACCATAGGAGCTGCCTCGTATGGACCAATAGGAGCTGCCTCTTATAGACCAGTAGGAGCTGCCTCGTATGGGCCAATAGGAGCTGCCTTGTATGGACCAATAGGAGCTGCATCGCTTATGGGACCAATAGGAGCTGCCTTGTATGGACCAATAGGAGCTGCCTTGTATGGACCAATAGGAGCTGCCTTGTATGGACCAATATAGGAGCTGCCTCGTATGGACCAATAGGAGCTGTCTTGTATGGACCAATAGGAGCTGCCTCGTATGGACCAATAGCAGCTGCCTCGTATGGACCAATAGGAAGCTGCCTTGTATGGACCAATAGGAGCTGTCTTGTATGGACCAATAGGAGCTGCCTCGTATGGACCAATAGGAGCTGCCTCGTATGGACCAATAGGAGCTGCCTCGTATGGACCAATAGGAGCCGCCTTGTATGGACCAACAGGAGCTGCCTCTTATGGACCAGTAGGAGGTGTCTCGTATGGGCCAATAAACCTTCGGCAGTAATTAATTATTATGTTCTTACGTAAAATGGTTTTTGGCTTAAGTTTGATCACCTCCACCAAATTCTTGATTGATGATCCTACCATAAATATTATTACAATGTTTGAAGTGCATTTACCATTTTCATAATTGATCTCTAGGTTCATTGCAATGTAGCTGTAGCAATTTGCGTGCTTGTTTAGAACCAGGGGCCAGATTCACGAAGCAGTTACGCAAGTACTTACGAACCTGTACATCTTTCCTCAATCTTTGACGGCTTTCGTTACATTTATTAAACAGTTTACAAGCATTAAAACTTCCCAATCAACTGTTGTTAATGTTATAAACAGCCTCCTGGTGCTTCGGAGCTCATTAACTGTTTAATAATTGTAAACAAAGCCGCCAAAGATTGAGGCAAGATGGACAGGTTCGTAAGTGCTTGCGTAACTGCTTCGTGAATCTGGCCTCAGTCTTTGATGTTATGCATTCTCGATGCCTGTGTTGTTATTCTTTAGTCTAAATAGAAGCATCACTCTAAATTATAATCTACTGGTTTCGTATATCGTATGGCGACAAGTCTTTCAAACTCTTTTCACATTTTCCTGTGTTTATATTGATTATTAAACGAATTATTTCGTTTTATGTTATTATAACTTCTTGAGCAAATACGTAATGTACTTCAAATGTTTACAAATTAATTATAAATATACTTGCATCATCACATGCGTAGATTCTATTTAAAAAAAACTATAATAAAAAAATTGGTTAATAAATAATTTGTCAAACTTTACGTGAATAATTTTGTGTATTCTGTTTCTTTGGATGATTCAAGAGATATTTTATTTCTCGGCGTATATATACACTGAGAGTATACTCTAGTCTTGGAGAATGTTCAGGACTAAAGTATACTTGCTGGCTGATCAAGCTGTTGTGGTGGCCGTAATAACCCTCCAGAGGTTGATAGACCTGAAGCCCAACACCATACCAAACCAACGGTATATTCAGCAACAGCGAGAGAAATAATATCTGGCATTCTCCCCTTCATCAGTTAAGGAGAACATCTGGTCTAGTTGAAGCTTTGTCCAATAGATGGCGGAACTATTCTGTCTTCCTCAAATTCAGTTTTCTGTTCGTGGTCGTGGGAGAACTGTAAGGAATATAATAATGTTCCTGCTATATAAATAATGGAATTCGTGAAGGTTTTTGAGTACCGTGAATCGCTCTGAGCACTCAGCACCTGCAATGTGAAAACGACAGAGCCAGGATACACACACACACACACACGTCACATGTCGTTCTCACCGCGACACCTGACGCCTCGTTCAGCAGGTAGGTGGATCAATACCTGGCCGGTCAGCACTCGGAGGTATCGCTTGCATTGCTTCCTACATTCCTTTTGTTGTTTTAAATTGCCTTTTGTTTATCTATATTTTGGGGAGGTTTAGATTCAGGAAAGACCTGGGTAAATACTGGTTTGGAAACAGAGTTTTTAATTTGTGTAACAAATTACCGGGTAACATAATAGACGAGGAATCGATGGAGTGTTTCAATCGTAGGTTAACATTTGCATGAATGAGTTTGCGTGAATATAAGAACAGCCTCGTATGAACCCATAGATCTAAGAGTGGTTTCTTTATTCTTATTTTACCAAAATTCTTAAATTGGAAAATAAACACGGAAAGAGGAAGGGGAGGGAACTATCATGGGAAAGCGCCAAGCCATTACAATTATATAGCCCTGGGAAGCGATCAGGATAAGGATTTAGGTAGCAAAGATGGAACAATTAGGATGGTAGCAAAGATGGAACAATTAGGATGGTAGCAAAGATGGAACAGGTAGGATGGAAGCAAGAATGAAACAGGTAGGAATGAGGGAACAAGTAAGATGTTTGCATAGTTGGAAAAGGTTGGATGTTGCTAAAGATGGAGCAGGTAGGATATCTTAATCCTTGGTCCCTGGATTACGGCGCGCGTCTGGCGTGACCAAGGACGCTGGTTCGATTCTTATGGCTTCTCGGAGCTTGGGACTGGAAGCCTGTATACATGTCAGGTTGCCCAAGGCCAACTGCTGACCTTTCCGTTGACGCAACCCACAATAATTTTCCTAACACCCAGGTATTTATTTACTGTTAGGTGAACAGATATATCAGGTGAAGGGAAACGTTGCCTAACCGTCTCGATCCCACACGGGTGTCGAACCTGGGATCCTCAGTTGTTTGCCCGAAGATATTGATCAATTTACTAGTGTCAAACGCAGCTAATATGAAAAATCAGTAAAGCAGTAAACAGGAAGATTACACATCTTACAAATCTTCGTTGCGGAAAAATGGTAAAGCCCTTTCCACATTGGAGGTGGAATATAAGCAGCCAACACTTCATGAATAAGTAAGTTCTCCCACTAAGACCTTTTTCCTTCCTCTTTCCCGTATGTCACAGGTCTCCAATCGTCACACCTTTTCTTCCTCCCTTGCTACCTCTGTCTCCTTTTGTACTCTTTCTTATACTTCTTCCGTCCACACATCCTCTCTCTCTCTCTCTCTCTGTCTTTCCCTATTTCCTCTCAATTCCTCTCCATCCTTCCCCATCTCCCGGCCCCTTCAGTGTGAGAAGTGGGGGATATTGTCAGATATTTTAATATATACGTTCAATCATAATGTATTATACTGTATATAATGTGCATGGTACAGTAAATACTGTACCTGGTATATATATATATATATATATATATATATATATATATATATATATATATATATATATATATATATATATATATATATATACAGTAGATACTGTATATATATGTATGTACAATATATATGTCATCATATACAATATATATATGTCATCATGTACAGTATATTTGTCATATATACTGTACAAGATTGACCATATACAGTATATGACCATATATATACTGTACATGGTCAATCATGCAGTCTGCGCCAGTATGAACAAGGCATGTAATAATCCCTTTAACTCCAGCCTCTTGACCCATCTAGATGCAACTATTCTTCTCAACCTATTTTTATAACATGTTGGCTGGCAATCTATTCCACCAGTTCACCAGTAGGAAAAAACTGGTGGACCGGGCCGCTGGGACGCTAAGCCCCGAAATCATCTCAAGATAACCTTCAAGATAACAGATCGATACTACGTTTATGTTATCCAGAAATTTTTTTCGAAAACCAACAACCTGTTTCCATCCAGCATTATAAATTAAGAACAAGAAAAGCGGACAAGAATAATATCTGTGCCAGGTGTGTAATGAGCATATTGGGTTTGCAATGGGCAGTGTTTTAGCTTCGATAGTGCAAGGAGAGGCTGGAGAGAGTGTGTGAGAGGCAGGATTGAGAGTGAGTGAGAGACAGGAGAGAGTGTGTGAGAAGCAGGATTGAGTGTGAGTGAGAAACAGGAGAGAGTGTGTGAGAGGCAGGATTGAGTGTGAGTGAGAGACTGGAGAGAGTGTGTGAGAGGCAGGATTGAGTGTGAGTGAGAGACAGAAGAGAGTGTGTGAGAGGCAGGATTGAGTGTGAGTGAGAGACAGAAGAGAGTGTGAGAGTGGGAGACAGGAGAGATTGAGAGGCAGGAGAGAGTGTGAGTGGGAGACAGGAGAGAGTGAGAGTGGGAGACAGGAGAGAGTGGGAGACAGGAGAGAGTGCGAGTGAGAAACAGGAGAGAGTGAGAGGCAGGAGAGTGTGTGAGTGGGAGACAGGAGAGAGTGAGAGTGGGAGACAGGAGAGAGTGAGAAACAGGAGAGAGTGCTAGTGAGAGGAAAGAGAGAGTGAGAGGCATGAGAGGGCGTGAGGGAAGTAAGAGAAAATAGTCGAGAAGATATATGAACAACAGAGCAAAATAAATATAGAAAACTTCAAATCATTCAGAAAATTAGACGAAGAGAAAATAGAATATAAAGAGACATAGGAACATATTAACAAATAATAACGAACAAATCTACTAACATCTACTTTTTAGCTAAGATAACATGTATAATATACTAAAAAAAATAACTACTCTCCAGTGGCACTAAAAAATAGAGGGAACTTTAAAAGAAATAGATTTTGATGTAAAGTCTTAATAGAACGTAACACAGGCGGCCTAAAAGATCTGTGTTGGAATGGTCAATGATGGACATTGCTGAACTCAGAGCAGATTTAACGTTTATTGAAGCCTGGCTACAGAGGCCAGTTTTCATCAAGCACGTGTGCAGCAACCACATACGAAACCTGTGCATCTTTCCTCAATAACAGCGGATTTATATACATTTATTAAACTGTTTATGAGCTTCGAAGTACTACGAGGTTAATTATAACAATAACCACTTTTGCTTGTCATTGTTTATAATCAATATAAACAAAACTGCCATAATAAAAGAACTAGACTTGGCTCAATCGCAAACCAGAAACGTACAAACCCAAGCAACCCCCTAACCCTATTGAGGACGATGCATAGAAAACGCCAATATTACATTTTAGTATTACTTCTTATATTGACAAATTTAAATTACCATTGTGCCTAATGAATTAGATCAATATTACGGAGTTTTATTTTCTTAATACGTCGATTCTGGCGTGTATTTAAGGTTGTAAATACAGTCAGCTTGATACAGCAATGTTTTGACGTATAGACGTTTCTGAGTGCCCAAGTAACCTAAATTTCGATGAAACAAGGCGGTATTTTTGGTTGACCAACAACCGAGTTTACATTGTTATTACATATACAAAATTTACAATATTTACAGTCGTATAAGACGCGCGCAATTTACACTGATATTTGGGGAGTTTTTTATAGTATGCTTCATCATACATTTATTGAAACAGGTTTTCAAACGGTGGTGTAAAGGTAAAAGATTTACAAGCGGTTTTCCTCTTACAAAACAGCTTGAAAATCACTTTCAATAAATGTATAATGAAGCATACTGTAAAATGTTCCATAAATTTTCATGTAAATTGCGCTTGTCAAATACGACTGTAAATATTGTAAATATTCATCATTACTTCTTTTCCTCGCCTTCATATACTGACTCATTTAAAAGGGTCACACCTAAGGTCAATGAGACGTCATTGGATAAGCTTCTCCTGAAGGAAAAAGAAAACGTTGAACTTTAATTGCATATTTGCTTATTGAATTATCTCAAACGATAGTGTTGTTTGTAGTTTACGAAACGTATATACCAATCACTGTTTGGTGGTAGACGCGTTGTTCACTCATGACGTGACGCTGATAGATGTATTGATCATTACGTTAATAGATACGTTGTTTAAATGTGACGTTGAAAGATCAGTTGTTAAGACGTATGTTGATAGATGCGTTATTTAGACGTGACGTTTAAATTTGCTGATTCAGAAATCTGAAAGATGAGAGAAAAATTAAGCACCTTTGTAAAAAGTGGTAATAACAAATATTTGTACCTAATATTTTGTCTATTACTTTTTTATACTAAATATACATCTTTGTTTTAGAGAAGATGATTCTCAGACTTATGTCTAAATATAATTTAATTAGATTTTTTATTTCTTACGATTCAACTGAAAAAAAATAATTATAAATCTTTTAAACGAAAAATAAAAATATATAGCTTTGAATTTTCAGATATAAGATATAAGATATAATAAAATATAATATATAAGTATATAAAATAACTGGAAGTAGCTAAATAATAATCACAGTTTTATTAAAAGTAATTTTTTACACACACAAAAATGAAGAAATCTGTAAATCAAAAGCGCTAAATTTGTTCTTTCCGTTAAATTGAAAATAATTCTTTTTGTCACCGTATTTTTTTTATCAAAGAATAACTTTGTTAATTATATTCCAAGACCATCTCAAGACATGGAAACCAGACAAAAGCTTTTCACACGAGGAAACTTGATTTGAATACAGAATGCTTTCATAAGGAAGATCTTCCCCGGCTGCCCCTTTGCTGAATATGCCCAAATGTTTGCTAGATTAAAAAGCAAAAAAATTAGATTTTTTTCAGACTGTTCGTGCACGTTGTTCATGGAGGCTGAGCCTGGAAGCTGTTTTTGGACTCTATTCTTTGTCCCTGTTCATGGACGTTAAGAACATAAGAATAAAGGTAACTGCAGAAGGCCTATTGGCCCATACCAGGCAACTCCTATTTATATCCTCCCAATCCCACTCATATACATGTCCAACCCACGTTTGTCCTGGACGTTGGTTCAGGACACTTTTCCGTGCCGCTGTTAAAGAATTTACAAACATAATATCGACACAAGGCTGAAGGGACACGTCAGATTCATCTAATTACGTTTATTTTATGGGTTCTGAAATCATATCCAACAGGAAAAGAATCCAGCGCCTCATCTGGACGATACAAAAAAGTAGTTAGTTTCCTTTTTTTATCACTTCTCATTTGTATTGGGTTAAATCTGCATCAGAAGCTTTCAATTATTAGAGTCCATTCAGGTGGCGCAAATTGGCGGTTTTCCTATTATAAAAGAAGAACAATGGTTCTGAAATTATTCAATAACTGTGTGTATCCCGTAGCACTGAACATTCCGCAAACTAGCAAATGGTATACAGAACATGGTGCAACTTGCAAACACTGTTGACTATTTTTGCGAATTTTTAAACTATAAAAAATACGAATTGAAAAAACAATGCCTTTGTTATATTTTAGTATTTTAGTATTTTAAAGGCTTTAATTAAAATTATTAAATCTTTCATCAGTCATCACAAGCACTACAAGGTTGTTTATAGCAATAATAACTTTGCATTGTAAAGTTTCGATCTCCGTAAATTGTTTAATAAATGTTAATATTGTTTACAGCATCTTTATAAAGGATGCTTTATACAGATGATAAATCATTCGAAAATTTGATATCATTCGAAAATTTGGTTTAATATACGTTACTGTATGTACAGATTCGCTGAGGTACTGTGAATCGACATACTATAGGTACTGATTCCCTGAGGTACTGTGAACCGACATACTGTAGGTACTGATGCACTGAGGTACTGTGAAAAGTGATATCTTGCATACGATCCCCAGAAAATACAAATATTTATATAGATATGAGAGTGCATTTGCCAGGAAATACGGCAAATATTCTCCTCTACTGGTGTTATTCATCCTACTCTATTCTATTTAGTCCAGTAGAGCTTTGGTACGGGACGGACATTGATTTTCATAGAGTCAAGTGTGAAATACATTGCTCATAAATTCTCCTGTCTACTGGTAGATACCTGATGCCTAGATTGACATGTCTACTGGCAAAAAGGCCGAATTCTCAAGCGTCCAAGTTTAAGAAAACGTTGGGGGAGAGATTTCCATTAAGATGTTAAGCTGCCGTACTGGCTGGAGCTCCCGGAAGAATTCAGCATGGGAAAGGCTTTACACTTGAACGGACATCAGGAGGACAAGAGGCTGAGCCGGAATTCACGAAGCTGCTCCTCTTATCCACTTACGAGATCTGTACCTCTTACCTCAGTCATGGCAGCTTAGTCTGTATTTACTAAACACTTTACGTGCTTCGAAGCGTAAGGAAATGCCACTTTTTTGGTATTAATGAAAGCAAAGTAATTTCGACGCTTTTTTGGGACTAATGATCATCGGCCTTGATTGGTCAGGTTCGTACGCTTCTGGTTTAGTCAAAATCGCTTCAAATTTAACGTATTTGAAAAGTGATAAGGGATCGATGATGGTAAGGACGATATTCGCAACAAAGGTGATATAAACAAAGACGATATACTGAAAAAATATGATATACGTAACAAAGACGATATACGCAACATTGTCGATATACGCAACATAGTCGATATATGTACCAGAGACTATGTAGGCAACACAGCTGATAAACACAGCAGAGACGACGATCTGACCATCGCTGCGTTTTAGTCAGCTACAAAAACAATTCTTGCGAGAATGCCCCAGTGTGAAGATTGTATTTTGGCACATCAGTCAAAGTTTCTTGGGGCTCTGAGTCAAATATTTCTCTTCATGCAGTCCGGAGCGGCCGCCGTCTGATCCCTGGCTAATGAGTCCTCGTAATGATGATGGAATAGTTCGCTCGTTACGAGGCCGCCTAACTGAAAAACTTTCTCCACAAACTTAGTCTCCAATTAAAATGGATGGAGAACGAATCCAACTTTGAGATTTTGAGAAAACGAAATAGTTGACCTAAACGAAAGTGCGTTTCTAGACAGACGTGAACTGAACATTGAGTAAATTGGTGGCTGGATCTGAACACTGGAGAGATACATGTTGTTCAGTTAGATGTGAACACTGAAGAAGTGCATAGCG